>WNYD01000261.1:0-30715 GCA_021396205.1 Sporothrix brunneoviolacea
CTTGCGGGGCGAGTGCAGCCCCTCGCTGCGGTGGTGGTGGTGGTAGCGGGCGCCCGCCGAGGGGGCGCGCGGCTTGGGCCGGCGGCTGGTGCCGGTCGCGGAGGCGGTGACGCTGTGGCGGTCGCGGCGGAACTCAAACTCGGGCTGCTGCTGCTGCTGCTGTGCGGGCATCGGTACTGGCGGCGGCGGAGGATAGCCGGTGGCGACGCCCGGGAAGTAGTACTGGTTCTGCTGGTGGTGGTGGTGGTGGTGCATCTCGGTCCCGCCCGGCGTCGTCGCCGCTGCGCTCGGCGGCGGCGGCATGTGGATCATGAGCCCGTGCGTGGCCATGTCGGGCATCGAGTAGCCGAGGCTGCCGTTGGCGTCGACGGCGTGGCCGTTGCTGCTGCTGTGGAGCAGGGCCGCGTGTTGGTGGTGGTGGTGTTGGTCGCCGCCTGCGTAGGCCGCCACCATACCGCCGCCGCCGGCCCCGAGCGGGTCGCCCACGGCGGACTCGACCACGGACTGCTGCCACCAGTCCTCGTCGGTGTCCATGGCCGTGGCCGTGTTCGCGCTGCTGGTGCCGCTGCTCTCCCTCTTCACGCCTACGGCCGCCGCGAGCGCTGCTGCGTTGGCAGCGTTGGCGGCGGCGGCGGCGGCGATGACGGGCGTGCCCGAGATGGCGGCGGTGGCGTCGGCCAGGTACGCGCTGGGCGACACCAGCAGGGCGGCGCCGCCGCCGTCACCGCGGCTGGGGATGTTGATGGCCGCCGTGGTTGCCGCGGCTGATGCGGCCGATGCGGCTGATGCGGCCGACGTGGACGACGTGGCCGACGCAGCGGCAACCGGCGTGCTGTCGTCGTCGTCGTCGTCGTCGTCGTCGCCGGGCGGCGCCGTCTTGCTGTTGTTTGGCGTTGCTGGCGTGAGAGCGCCCGTCGTCACGGGCCAGCAGGCGCTGCTCAGGCCGCTCGAAGAAGGCGCATCCCCAGCGGCCGCGGCCGCCTCGCCGGCCTCGGCCTTGTGCGGCCGCAGCGCCAGCATATGTTGCTGTTGTTGCTGTTGTTGCTGCTGTTGTTGTTGTTGTGAGTGATGGTGATGGCTGCTTGCGGAGCCCATGCCGCTGCCAAACAAGGCGCCGCCGTCGCCAAACGGGTCATCGACGAACCCGGAGACGAACGGGGCCATGTCGGCGGGCGGGATGTCGTCGTCGCCGCCGCCGACGCCCATGTCGCCAGCATGGTAGGGGTGGTGTGGGTGGTGGTGGTGGTGCTGAGGGTGGTACTGCGCGGCCGTCGCCAGGTGGTGGTGGAACTGGTGGCCGTCGCCGCCGAGCGACGAGGCGACCGACGAGCAGGCCGATGACGAGAACGTCGACGACGTCGACGAGAGCGAGGAGGCCGTGCCGGTCAGCGGCGGCGTGGGCGGGAAGGTGCTGCTCATGCCGGCCGCCGACAGGTCCAGGTCCAGGTCCAGGTCCAGGTCCAGGTCCAGGCCGCCCGGGTGGTTGCTGCGGTAGTGGACGTGATGTTGCTTGCCGCCGCTGTCGTGCTGGCTCTGCGGCGGAAAGCCGGTGTCGCGCAGCGTGGCCATGGGCGCCACGGTGGGCGGCGGGGCCTCGTGCATAAAGGCGGTGCGGGAGCGGCGCATGGTGGTGGCCTTGCGGAGGGAGGCGTAGATGCTTCCTAGGCGTCCGGGCTTCTTATTCGGGGACGACGAGGCGGCGGTCCGTTGTTTCCTGGGCGAGAGGACAGGAGGCGGCTGCTGCTGGTGCTGCTGCTGGTGCTGTTGCTGGTGCTGTTGCTGCTGCTGCTGCTGCTGCTGATGATGATGATGAGGGATGTTCTGCAGGGGGAGGGATGAACAAGAAGCAGACGCGAAGTGAGGGTGGTGTGCATAAGGATGGGCGGCGTGAGAAGAAGAAGGGAGAGGAGGCGGAGGAGGGTGAGGATGAGGATGGGGAGGATGGCCTTGATGAGAATGGGAAGGCGATGCAGTTTGAGGACGGGGACGAGGGGGGTTGGACGGTAGATAAAGAGTTTGGGGAGGCTGGAGAGGATGGGGAGGATGGGATGGATGGGACGGACGAGACGGCGAGGCAGATGATGTCGAGGCGGCCGACGTCGAGGCCGGTGTTGGTCCCGTTATGGTCGCGGTGCTAGCAGAGTTGGTCATGGTCGTGGACGACGACGCTATCGAGCTAGCATCTTCCGAGGGGCGATGCATGATCGAGAGATCTTGCAGGCGCATGAGGTCGTCGTCTGCGCCGTTGGCCGCCTGGAGGAGGAGGCCACCTTGGCTAGCATCACGGCTAGCATCATGGCTAGCATCCTGGCCAACATCATGGCTAGCATCATGGCCACCATCATGGCCACCATCATGGCTGGTGCCCCTGGCCCGCCCTTGGGCGGTGGAATAGTTCCTATTTTGGACGGGGCCCTGAGCGCCGACGGCACCGCCCTGGGCCTGGTGGGGCCAGGTGACGGGAGGTGTTCTTTGTTGCGCAGGAGGAGGGTGCTGCTGGTGCTGCTGGTGCTGCTGGTGTTGCTGGTGCGGCGGGAGTCCTGTCGCCACGGCCCCTGAGCTGGCCATCTGCAGCTGGTAGAACAGCAGCGGGTTCTGCTGCTGGAGCTGCTGCTCGAGATGGGCAGGGAGGAGGCCGTTAGCAAAGGCCTGGGCCTGGCTGAACGAAGGGGGCAGAGACTGGGGAAAGGGATGGGGCGGATGTTGGCCTTGGATTTGGCTTTGGCCTTGGCCTTGGACCGTGTAGGCCGCATCGTGATACTGCTGCATCTGCTGCTGCATCTGCTGCAGGTGGATCTGCTGGAGCAGCAGCTTCTCGTCGTCCGTGCCGCCCGTCTGCTCGAGGAGATACGCCGGCGGGACGCCGGCGGGCAGAGACGACAGAGACGCCAGAGATGCCAGCGGCGTGGTCGACGACCCGGGCGTGGTCGACGCCGATGCCGACGCAGCAGCATAGTAGGCGGCCAGGGCGGCGGTCTGCTGCTCGTCGTGATTCGTGTCGTCGTCCATCAGGTCGAACTGGCCGTAGTAGCCGCCCGCTGGTACGTCGCCCGGCTGCGCCATCCGACCAGCTGATGCGGTGTCCATCTTTCCGAGCCGGTGTTTCTTCACTTCTCTCTACCTCCCTCTCTCTCTCTCTCTCTCTCTCTCTCTCTCTCTTCTTTGTCTCGTCTCCGGATGCCCCCCCTGCTAGGGCCTTCGAGCTGTGTTCTGAATTCCTTCTAGCTCGGTCTTCTTTTTCTTTCTTCGTTTCTTTTGTCGTCCCTTTCCCTTCCTCTCTTTCTCTCTTCCTCTCTGCCTGTCTTTCTTTCACCACGTCTCTCGTAATGAGCAATGGGTGGCGTAGACTCCCTGCACAGGGATGAGCGTCTCGGAACCAGATCAGCGCCGGGGCAAGACGGCGGTGGACTTTGCGCTTCTTTTTTTGTAAGTCCGTATGTAGTCTGTCCGTAGTTTGGCTTCTAGTCTGCAACGCAGAGGACGGGAACGACTGGTGGTTGGTCTGTTGGGCGCGATCAGAAAGAAGCTCAGGTGCTCTTTTTGTCTAACGCTCGTCGTGTCGTGTCGTGTCTGTCTCTTTCATCACAGCCCCCCTCTGTTTCGATTTCGTTTCGATGTTTCGATATTCCGGGTTCTTTCTTTCTCTCGCTCGTCTAGTCTCCTATCCCTTGCGGGTCGCAGCTCGTGTCCAAGACGAATTGATGATGTGGGATGATCAGGAGGGAGAGGAAAGAGGAGGGGGGGAAAAGTCAATGGTCGTTTTTTTCTCTTCAACAGGTGTAGCTGGAGGCGAGGCGAGAAAGCAATGCGTCCATCATGCGTCGATTGAGTCTGAGTCTGGAAAATGAGCCAAAAATGAAGCAGGCAAGGTGGGAGAAGGAGAGAAAGTAGCAAGACGAGGCACGACGACAGCAGTGGACTAGTATGGCGATCCTTTTGTCAACACGGGAGGTCGACGCAGGGCCAATGGCATGACAACATTGATTCCTACGAGCAATACGGCCAGCATGGCAGACACAGCAGACGCAGCAGACACAGCCGCAGCATGGCTTCGTGCCGTCACCTGGGCAATCCGCTACATTACTGTCGAAGAACGAAACAAGACGAGCGGCGGGAACACCGGCGGCGGCCCTGACGGCCCTGGTGGCCCTGCTCAGGCTAGGGTGTCTCACACTACGGAGTACCTCACGAAGGTACATCATCTCGGACGGACATCATCGTTCTAAACTTTATTTAGACAGGAGAAGCAGCCTGCATGGCACCAGACCAAAAGACGACATAGCCGTGTTGTTGGTTCGCCCGCCCAGGGAGACAGCGCCGGCCTTGAAATGCTGTAACACGATTGGCCAGTTCTCCGCCAGGGATGGGTTGTGTGCGAAGGCATTCCTGGAGCCCGGGCGTCCTGGATTCCTGGGGGGCGGAACGTGTCGGATGGCGAGCCTGGATGGAGCCTGGATGGAGCCTGGCGGGCGGGCAGACGTTGTCTCACGCGAACGGACGGCGGACTGTTGCAGAGGGCAACCCAGTTCCATGCCGTCCGGCGGATGATCGCCGCCGCCATCTTTGTCTCTCTCGCGGGGCTGTCGTCTACGGAGCAGAATACAACGTGCTCGTCAAGAATAGAATATGGCCTTCTTTGACTCTTTGTGAAGCTGCTTCTCTGCTCTCTGTAATACTCAGGGAACAAGTCGCGCGGATGCAGGTCCTCGCCTGCAAACTCGGGACCGAGAGCCAACACCCAGGGCCGATCGACGGCGAGATTGCCTGCCAGATGTGCACCGCCGGGGGGGGGGGCTCTCTTTGGTACCTGCGCACGCGGAGAGAGACAAAGATTTAGAGATACAAAAATACAAAGGTACAAAGACCCATGGCGTGCACACAGCCGCGTGCTGGTTCTTTGTCTGCCAGATATCTCCGGAGGTGGCTGAAAAGACAAAGCAGGGGAGGGGTGACAACGCCGGGAGGGGGAGAAGAAAGAAAGAAGAAAGAGAGAAGAAAGAGAGAAGAAGGAAAGGAAAGAAACGAGTCAGGCTCGGCAGTTGAAAATGGACAGAGCGGTCAAGAGAGATCAAGAGAGATCAAGAGAGAAAATCAATAGAGAAGCCAATGCGGCGTAGATGCTCGTACGAGTAGAGCGGTGAGAAAGAGCATTGGTATTACATGCACCAGGGGGTCGAAGCTGGAATGCATTTAATTATTGCAGAGCTCAAAGTACGCCCATTTTGCAATTGGCGTGATGCAAAGTGTTTGTTTACATCTGCTGGCGTGCAGAACGTCCTCCGTCGGCTGGCATGCAGGGTCCATGCCAGCGAAACGAGAGGCGACGCTGATGCCCGGCGACAAGAAAAGACGCAATAAATAAATCGAATGACACGCCATGACATGATCAAACACATCATAGAAATAGAAAGCATGAGAGATAAATAGATGGGGAAAAAGAAGGACGAAGAAGGAAAGGACGGAGGGAAAATCGACAGTCCTCCAAACATGCAAGCTGGACGAGGCATCTCGAGCTAGGGGCAGACAACTGCAGACAATTGCAGACACCGCAACAGAGACTAAAACGCAGAGTAGCATCAGAGCAGACGTCAAATAATGTCACGCACACGCAAATACAGGCCCGCGAGGCACCTCCAGATGAGCGGTGATGCCCGTTAGCGAGACTAGCTCTCTCGATGCTGATGCCCTGCCATCGCCCCCCTTCTCATCCCTCGTTCCCCCAGGAAGCATCACACGGACGAGTAGTTCGCGAGTTCAGCCCCGGGCTGAACACGGCATCGCAAAGCTCCGACATGACAGGCTGCGGCCACCAGGATCGACAGCGCACCGGTTCACGTAGCTGACCGCCGGCAGTGGCCAGAGACCAATGAGCGGCCGGCCCTGCCTTTATAACGCATTGTGTCTGTTGGTTCTTGTCGCTTTGTCACCGCTGACTGCCCGTCCTTGTCTCTTCAGGTCGTCCGTTCCGCTTCGTCGTGCCTCCCTTGCGGATGGCGCACTGCAGCGTCTAGCCTAGCCGACATTCTTTCTTGGCCCGTATGCTGCCAGGTTCGGCTTCCCTCCAGGACCAACAGGCGCCGCTATCTCTTTACTCCGTCGCCTTTGCTCCGTCAACCCCCCAAAAAGGCAACGGCCTCCGCCTACCTTATTTTTATTGTGTCGTTTTTGGCCTTGGGGCGATCCCCCTTTCGAGCAACGGGGAACGCCGTGGCTGCGCGTTGGAACAGGGATGCGACACCAATATGCCACCATGGCACAGCGCCGATGACAGGAGAGGGCGCGCTCATGAGGGAATCAAGACGTAATAAAAAAGAAAAGTAAAAAAAGAGCGCGAGCACGGAGAATGCCGTATTACTCCGTGGCCTAATTACTCCAAGTCGTCTCCCTTGGACGCGACTCGGCGAACCTCTGATTCAACTTTGGCGACAAAAAAGGGCATGATAAGATACTGAACAGCAAACCGGCCTGTTTCCCATCACAGGCTATTTATTAGTCGCTCAGTCGGGCCAAGCGCTGAAGATCGCATCTCGTCCCAACACGCCGACTCGCTAGCTGCCTCTCCTCTCAGTCCGTTTTGACAACGGCGCCGTCTGTTTGAACGGCCGTTCTGTCGATCTCGACATCATACGAACATCAAGATACATGTTTACTTCTTTTCATCGTGACTAATCTCGAATAATCCGGAAAGATCTCGCGCACGGAGCTGCCGAAAAAGAAACCCGAACAAGGCTGTGCGGTCTGTGTATTGTTCTTGTTATTGTTCAACCCTCTTTGATCCCCTCCCTTGGCTTGAAGATGGCTGAGACACGGAAAGACTGAAGATTCAGAGACATTCAAAGAAGAATCAAGAAAGAAAGATGCTCGTGAAAGAAATCGTCGACAAGACGCTCTCCTAGGAGGCTGCCCCTGTCTGTGAGAAGTTCCTGCTGTGCATCGAAAGAGAGGGAGGGAGGGTGCGTGCGCACCATCTCCCCAGGTGCACCTGCATGCAGTGTCTTGGATTTGTTTGAATTTCCGAGAACGGATACCTGGTGTTCCTGCTTTCTCCCCTGTGCGGATATGCAGGCAGCCGTTTTTTGGTAATCGCCCGTTTTCTTTCGGCGGCCTTTCTCCTCTCTGAGTATTTGCCGTAAACAAGGTCCCCCTTGCGTATTCACACAGCTGCTTGTACCTGTCTTCTACGATATGCTTCTAGACGTTGGCTGCCTATGAGGCAAAGTACAAGAGCGACTCGTTCTGGAGACAGATGCGGCCTCAAAAATGAAAAGAAGAGACCACATGGCCTACCGTCTGAAGAGCTACCTCCCGGCTCCGTCCCTCTGCTGTCTATCCTTGTTTTCCTTTCTTGCTTCTCTCTGTTTTCTTCGTCTCCTTCTAATTCTGTTCTGGAAGATTAATGCCCAAGCCACGAACGGCTGCGTTCTTCACACCCTCTTTGGCTGCGACCGTTTTCTTTTCTTTTTTTCTTTCTTTCTTTTTACCTCTCCTCCCCCCTGTCTGAATGTGTCCCAACACCCTTCTTTCAATGATCTCGTCCCCCTGGTCCTTTCTCAATGTTCCACGAAGAGATCGGCAGTTGTATTCTCTCTACTTTTTTAACAGCCTTCTACTTTCAACGAGACGGCTATTGGGTAAACTATCTACATGCATCTCTTCTCTGCCCCCCCCCTCCCCCTTCCCCTTCCAACACTGCATTGAAATATTCAATACCGCCCTATCCCACGCCCGCGTCCTCGGCGCTATACTCGACAAAGCATAGATCCGGGATTACAGCTAGGCAGGCGGACAGGGAAGGGGGTGCAACGACAGCAAAAGAGATGGTGATGTTGGGGGCGTGGCCTCCCTCCTGCGCAAGCGCGCCCTACGAGCTCGGCGAAGAGCATAGGGTGCGCAAAAGCAAAAAACAAATTGCCCGTTTTCTGAAGAAAAAGTCAACTGCCGCGTCTGTGTGACGGCACCTACCCCTTGTCTTGAGTATTGCTCTTCGGCCACCATCCCCATCTATCCCTTTCGACAGGGCTGGTTTCTGCATGTTGTAGACAAGCGATCGCTTTTCGCAGAAACCCGGAACAATCGGTCACGGTTTAGTCAGTGACCTTCGGTTGCAGGTCTAGTCACCGCTTCTTCTCTTCGTATTCCTCGTGAACGCCCTCTCGTCCATCTTTTGCTTTCCTTCGCCTCATTCAAGCTTTTCTTGATTCGCCGTTTCCCGAATGGATCTTCTCTCAATCCTGCCGCGTTGAGTTCGGCGACTTGGTGGACAGACAAAAAGACTGTAGTAGTTTTGCCTCTAGTGTTTTTATTTTAAGAATAGACTCCTTTTTGTTGTCCATCTGCCTAAGAAGAGAACATAAAGAAGGGGGGCGGGGACAAAGAAAGGAAGAAAAAAAAAACAAGAAAAGATCCAACGACCAAACTAAACAAAAAAAAAACGGTCTTTAAACTTCTCTTTGAGGAACAACAGATACAAAAAAACTAACCAATAAAATGAAATGGTCTTTAATTTCTCTTTTTGGTGATCTCCGTGTATTTATTTTTTTTATTTTTGTGGTAGCTCAATGAATAGACTTGCAGTTAGAAGCTCAGAGTCAATGCAATAAAAAAAAAAGGTAATTAAAAAAGAAAATGACGAGCGCACAAAGAAGGAAGCACGAGAAGAAAAGAAGAGAAAGAAACGAGAAGAGAGCCCTGTTCCAGGAATAGCTTCTAGGAAAAGATGCCAGCATGTTTCCCAATGCACATGGAAGTCTTGCTTGAAGGTGTCCTGTTGTAAACTGACGACAGCGTCGCAGGAAAGGCGAATTGGCAAGTTTAGAAAAAGAGAATTGGACCTCAGTTCTGCCTCCTAGTTCACAGGGGAGCATTCACATTACAAGCTTAGAGGAACTAGTAGTTTTGAATTGATGTTTTAAAAGTTTCAATATGCTTCGAGTTTCTTTTGTTCTGGGGGGGTTGTTTTGTCTCCTTACGTCCCCCCCTTCCTATGTCCCAGGATATCCTTGTGCTCCTTTCAATTTTTTTTGGCCTTTCTCCCAAAAAATACAAAAGGAAAAAAGTAGATGGTATGTAAAAATGGTAACACTGGTAAACGCCCAGATAGAAAACAAAAAGAAACAAAAAAAAGAAGACGCAAAGTCTAGCGTAATGGGGAGAGAGACAAGAGGAGGGTATCATCCCAACAAACAAAAAATATGTAGAGCAGCCTCTTGTAAAACAGAATCAAGCAAAACAGTAAAGGTTTTCCAAACAAAAAATACCCCATCTAAAAAGAGCCCAAAGATATTTCCCGCCGTAAAGCAAAAAAAACCAAAACAAGGCCTGTCACCAAAACAGAATCGAAATGAAAAAAAATGATATGCTGTAGCTCCTAAAAAATAGCATCCAACGTGTAAGATATTTTTGTTGATGGTCGTGAAAAAGAACGCCGGTAAAAGAGGACTTTTGGAACGGCAGAATGCAAAAACAAAAAACCCCGCCAGGCGGTCGTTCCAGGAAAACGGAGCAAAATGGCAAAAAATGTGAATCGAAAAAAGGATATAACAAATATTCAAGGCATGTCGATGGGTATGGCATCGATCGGTTCTGGGCCAACGGGCGGAGGGACGGGCGGCTGGTTCTGATGCTGCGGTGTGTGCTCCTGCTGCAGCTGGGCGTCGACTTGTGTTTGTGCCTGTGCTTGTCGAACCGGTTCGCGCTGCCGGCTGCTCTTGCTCCTCTTCTCGCGGCCGCCCCGGTGCGGCTCCCGGTCTCGGTCCCGGCCCTGGCCGCTTCTGTCTCTGCTCCGCTCGCCGTCGTTGCCTTTGTCTCTGCTGCCGCCGTCCTTGCTGCTGCTGCCCTCGTCGCTGCCCTCCTTGGCCGGCTTCCGCCGCCGCATGCGCGGCTTGCTGTGCACCAAGTTCGTGCACCGCAGGGCCACCTCGGCGGACAGGCGGTACCGCAGGGGCCCCATGTACTTGCGGATGCCGTTGGGCTGGCTGGCCCGCCGCAGCGACGGCAGGCTGTCGGGCCAGTCCTCGTCCATGGCGGCTGAGAGGCCCGGCGAGAGGCTCGGCTCGAGACCGAGTGCGCCCGTGGGGTCCATCATCTCCACGTCCATGGGGTCGAGGGCGGCGGCGGCGGACGTTGCAGCAGCAATCGTATTGGTGGAATCATCGACGGCAGTCCCGCTGGCAGACTGGTCCGAATGGACCCGCATCGCTTCGCGGGCCATCTCCATGTGGACCCTCTGGAGGCGCTGGGATAGGAGCATGTACCGGCTGTTGCCGCTGCCGGTGATGCTGCCTTGATGCGTGGCGTACGAGGCGGCGGAGGCGGAAGCGGCTGCAGAGGTGGTGGCAGAGGCGGCTTCCGACGCAGTACCGGCGGTAGCAACATGATCTACGGCGATGGTGGCGGCTTGAGCTCCTTCCATGTCGATCTCCAGGTCCGGGACGGGCGGGTTGGGCCCGCGTGTGAGGTCGAGCGGGTCGCTGGCTTCGATGTAGAGCGGCATGGGCCGCGTCGGCAGGTAGGCGGAATATAGCTGCTGTTGACTCTGTCCAGTCTGTTGCCGCCGGGTACTGGCCAGCATCGTCTGCGACGATGGTGGGAGTAGAGAGGACGAGGGCGTCGTTGGCAGCCTCTCGGTGGGTGTGCGGACGTTGCACTGGTCGCCGTTGAAGATCATGTCCTCGACGAGTGTCTGGATGGTGCGGGGCGCGGGGCCCGGGGCAGTAGAGGCGCTGGCATCTGTGCTATCGATTGCTCCCGTGGTCAGGGCCGACATGGACTCGACGGTGCTGCTCGAGTCGAGCCATGCCTGCAAATCGTAGCCGGACGACGGCACGTCGTTGTGCAGGGGCGCGAGGTGCGGCATGGCCAGGGATTCAGGCGACAGCGGGAGGAAGGGCGAAAACGGGGTGCCCCACGCTGATGGTGGTGGTGCTGTGGTTGTCGAGGTCGAATGCTGGCGAGAATGCGTGTGAGTCTGAGACTGCGAAGGGTAGGAGCGAGACAGGGAGTGCGTGTGAAGGTGAAAGGAGCGCTCCGGATACGGCGCGGCCATGGCCATGGTGGTCGAAGGCGGCGGAGATGGCTGCATGTCGGCAGCCTCGATAGGTGCAGCGGCGGCCTCGGCAGCTTCGAGTGTTGTCGATGCTGTTGCGGCGGCTGCCACGGCCATCCGTCGCTGCCTTATGCGCTGCAAGCTCGGCGGCACAGAGGGGCCGCTATCTACCTCGACGCTGCTGGCAACGTAGGAGGACAACGAGGGAAAGGGTAGGGGCAGCTGTGGCGACGTGTCGGGCGAGGTCGGCCGCATGATGCAGTCGCCGTCATCGTTGCGGCTGTCGTGCTCCATGTCAACTTCGAGGTCGGTGACCGGGGCGTTGCCGCCGCGGCGCAGGCGGAAATCGGCCATGCCAAGGCTGAAACTGGCAAAGCCGTTTCCGGCCGTGGAACGACTGTTGCCATAGCCCGTCCGCTCCAGGTGGTGGCGGCTCAGGTCGCCAGCAAGTTGTTCAATGTCCCTGGGCGTCTCGGTGACGGACGGCGCAGACGGTGGCGGCGAGGGCAAGAGCGGCGGTGAGTTGGACGGCGACCGCTCCCGTGAGTAGTCGTGCAGGGGATATGGCAGTTGCCGTCGATGCTGTGGTTGTTTCGGCTGCTGCGGCTGCTGCGGTTGCTGGGATTGGTGTTGTGAGAAAGCTGCGCGTGTAGATGGGAATGGTGGAAATGGAGGAGGCGGTGGTGCCGCGGGACCTGGCAGCGCTGAGGACGTGGGCGACCCCGAAGAGGAGGAAGACGAGGTGCGCGGTAATGGCGCCGATGGTGGTGACTTGGAGACACGACGTCGCTGCCGGGGCCATACGCGCAGGTTCCGCTGCTGCATGATCGAAAATGAGGCGAGTGGTGGTGTCGCGCCCATCGGTGCTCCGCTGGCGGCAGCGCCGAGTCTCGTGCCCCCATCGTCGCCATTGCCGCCGCCGTCATCGGGCGTGGACGGCGGCGGCCCTGCGCTGTGTATTTGCCGGACCATCTCTGTGTGTGTTTGCGGAGAGATGTCCGGCAGACGCAGCGGCAGCGACTACAATGTCGTCGTTGTCGGGCAGTCCGTCGGGTACTCAGTGCTATCTGCCCATCCTAACGCTGTCCATTCGGAATGCCTTGTGGCGAGACGAAGCCGTGATGGGAGAAGACGAGAGAAGACGAGATGAGAAGGTGAAGACCGTCGGGCACGGCGAGAAAAGTAACGAGGGCCAGATAAGAGGGCCAGACAAGATGGCCAGACAAGATGGCCAAACAGGAGGGCGTACGAGGGAAATACGCCCGTGTTACAACGCACTTGGGGAAAATACCGACGGGCAGACCGGAACGCAAAAGCGAGAAGGGGAAAATAGGACAACCAAGAGAAACAAGAAAAAAAAAGAAAACAGGCCGAGAGGGTGTTACACGGCAAGGCGGATCGTGCGGATCGTGCGAGACGAGATCGATCGAGGGCGAGAAGGTGAGGGCGTGAATGAGAGAAATGGGATGAAGGATGAGGGCTGAGAGAAGGCGACCCACGGGGTGTGTGCGTTCGACTGTTGCTTTGTGAGATTTGATAGAAGAAACAGAAAATAGAAAACAGCAGAGAGCAGAAAACAGAAAGCAGAGAAAATGGAAAACAAAAGACGACGGTTCGCAGAAGAAGCGCTACTCCATATTCTGGCGTTGGTTGCCCATCTGCACCCTTTGATATGTCTGGGACAGGTCGTCTCCTTGGTCGCTTTCCCAGGACGATCCTCCAAGTCCGCCGTCCCTCTCTGTTGGGTCCTGGCTCTCTCCCTTGTGCTCAGTTGTGTCTATCCGTTAGTGCGGAGTAAGCTGTGGTGGTTGTTAGGACACGCTACCGACACGAAAAGGAGAGACAGCCAGCAGGGGGGCAGGGGGGGGTCCTAGGTGCATGCGTAGCGCAAGTCGGAAAGGGGGGGGGGGGGGGTGGACAGAGGAGATGGACGACATGAAAATGGGTGTGAAAATGAGGTGGGCTTTTGTCTTTTCTTTTTTCGTGGGGTGCCAAGGACGACATGGGGGTGTTGCCGGTGAGAGGAAATTTGAATGCTGCAGGGAGGATGGAGCTGGGCGGCTTGAAAGCTGGGAACAGACATGGGGCGGAGGACAGGGGAGGGAGACAAGAGAGGGGGCGGATAGGAGACGACGGAAAGAGACGAGGCGGAAGAGGAGAGGAAGAGGACGAGAATTGGGGGAGAGGGGGGGGGGGAGAGGAAGAAGAAAGGAAGACAAACGTACCGACGGTCCCAACAGGCCAAAAGAAGCACAACCCGCGCGACATGCACGATGCACAGGACGAGCCGTAGGACAGACCCAGCGATGGGGAGAGTTGTGCTGCGTCTGACAGAGATCGGGAGACGATGCAGGGACTTGACGGTGGAAAGGGGGGGGAGGGGGTGTTTGGGAGGAGGTTGAGGAGGTTGAAGGGTTGAGTTGTGAACGACACCAGAGAAGACACAAGGCAGGGCAGGAGCAGAGCACAACCACGAACAGCAACAGGCAAGGCCGGGCAAAACCCAAAAGCAGCAAGAGCAGCAAGGAGACAGCTCCTTCCTTCGACACGAGTTCCTCGACATGGAAGGGAAGGCGCCGATCCCCAGAACATCCAAGCTTAATCCGGGCAGCGGCCAGCCGAGACGGGAAAGGTTAAGGCAGGAGCGCAGCTGAGCGAGAGGAAATGGAAATGAAGGAGAGCCGAAGAGAGGCGAAAAAGGCACACCAGTCCAATAACACGCCGCGGCGGCGGGCCCAGGCCTTGGGCAGCGGTTCGTTCTGGTGCCGTGGCGGTGGGATTGTGTGTTTCGCGAGGAAGCGAGGACTGCTGTAGCGTGTGCTGCGCAGCACTATGGAGTGAGTACTAGTCTTAGAGGGTTCCCGCAGCCTGTGCTGATCCTCTTCCTGTGTTAATTAAAAACAGTGGCTGTGATCGCATCGTGCGGGCTCTTCTACCCACACTGTGTAGACGGGGCGCGGCCACGACCGCCGTCTTGTGCACGCGCGCACCAGCGACTGCGGTTTCCCGACGCAGCGGCGCCAGCGGAGACTGTGTGGACAGTGCTGCACAGTGCATCTCCGGCATCCTCTCAGCATCTGCACTGTCAGCCACACATCCGCTGTGCAGAATGGAGATGCATTCCCAGAGCATTGGCTGTTGGGCTGCTTTTCGGCTCCTCAACTACGCCGTTCTCGTGCTCGTGCCAAAAACCAAGCGCAGAAAATCCTCGTAGGCTGTCCAATAGCTAGAGGGAGGCGTCCTCTGTTGGGCGCAGCGGCTTGCACAAAGAGGGTGTGGTGATCCAAGCGGGTGATCCTGAGAGGGGGAAGACGATTTGCCATGGCGCTGAGGAGCCTATCTTACGGAGTGTACAATACGCTACCCTTTAGCGAAGGATGTTGATCAGCGTTATCCTCTCTAGCTTGCGCACTACTCGTACGGCAGACAAGACTCCGGCCCGGCGGGGTGCTGGAAGGGGAAATATACCGTCTTCCCTGGTCCCCTTTTATTTCCTCTAGCGCGTTTCTCTCACGAGGGCGTCTTACGGAGTAGATAGGAGAGAGCAGAGGTGAGCGTCCCATCGAGCTTGGGCCCGGATGCGTACCCGGTGAGCATTACCGGCTGCACAAAAGGAAACAAGCGGACGCATAAGAAAGGATGGACAGCGTTTTTGGGGATAAGGAAAGTGGAGGAGATACGTCGTAAAAAAGAAAGACCGGGGGGAAAGCCTGCAGGCACGATTGGCTGAGGAACGTGGCCCAGCAGAAGAGCAAGGCATGGACTTCTGTCCTTCGGCGAATGGCATGACCGTTCGGGGCCGGGCAGATTGATCTGAGTGAATAAGAATATCGCTTGCTGCTCTCTGGGCGGTCCTCTCTGGGGGAGAGGGTGTGAACGTTGTGCGGCGTGCAGCAGAATCGTGTGGGTGCCACGCCGCCGACGGAACATCTTACTGTCATTAATGGAGAAGCGAGAAAAAGATGAGGGAAACAGGAAAGAAAGCGAGCGGGAGAACCGCGCTTTTGGGACTAGCCACGGGTTAAGAGACCCTTTCCCCCCCTGCCACCCAAGAAAACATGCCGACAGACACCCCTCCCCCCCTGGTCGAAATATTGACTTTCTTTGGTTCCGGCCAAGGAGCGTCGAGGAGTGGTTCGCAGCAGGAGCCGGCCAATGACGAGCGGACGAGGCGCAAAACGAGGAAAAAGTATTTACGGCGTTGCATCGCGGAGGGTGGGAAAGACTGAGAAGCATCGTGCAATGGACGATAAAAACAGGAAAGACCAGAAAGACCAGAAAAAGATTGGGCAAATTGCCGACAAGAAAGGGGACAAAAAAGAAGAAAGAAGAAACCAAAATATTGGCCATGGGGGGAGCAGCCGAGGGCAGGGATAGCACGGAGCCTGCCGGCGAAAGGGGGCGGAGGTCGAGCATGGGGATGGTTTTACGGGGAGAGTGGGAGAAGAGGAGGAAGACAAGAGAAGAAAGACAAGAAAGAGAAGAAAGGGAGAGGCAGAAAGAAACAAGTCCATTCTTTTGCTTGTAATACGGAGCATTACTCTCTCCACTTTCTTTGCTTTTCCCAAGCCGGATGATTCCTGACAAGCAAAGCAGCGCCTTTTCACTTTCGTTTCTCGTGCACATCAGCCAGCCACCGCACGACCTTTCGACGCCAGAAACCAGAAGCAACAGAGGGGTGGCTCTGTATGGAGCATAGAATATGGAGCATACGAGTGGAATATGGATCGCAGAATATGGAGTAAGGTGTATTACAAAAGAGACAGAAAGAGCAAGTCGTATCCCTCGTGTATCCTTCAAAAAAAGAAAGTCCACAGTCAGGGGAGGCTACGCTACTGCGGATAGAAGCTGGGGGCAGACCTGTACTCCGTAGTTGTATGCAACCATGTTCTCTTGTTGCTTCTGTTCCCCGGGTTATGAAAAGGCTGCATTCCAGCAAGGAAGAAGAACGAGGAGAAGAAAAAGAAAAGAAAAAGAAAAAGTTGTGTCACGTATACATATACGCGACTCTCGTACTCGTACTCGTGAGAGAGAGAGAGAGAAGGGGGTAAACGGAGCTTTCTTTTTCGCGGACAGAAACAAAGAGAGACAACAAGATGGGATCTTCCGTGGTGCTTGCTTCTTTCGGGCACTCGTAGAGACGTCGCTCCTTTGCTTTGCCTCTTTTTCCTCTTTTTCCTCTTTTTCCTCTTTGTTTCTCCTTGTTGCAAATCAACCGCGAGGGCAGAACTCTCGTCGCGTCGCAATCTTGCTCGTGTCTGACTTTTTTGCTTCTCGATTCTTCTTCTTGCCACCCCCCGTATTACCGTCTTGTTGCCTTGCTCTAGGTTGGGCTCCCTCGTCAGGTTCCCTCGTCAGGTCGTACTGCAGAAGCGAGGAAAAGCAAAAAAGAAGCCTAATACTTCGTAAAGGGTGACGGATTCTGGCCTTGGGGAAAGGCGGATGCAGTCGGGCCAGGGGGCTGTGTTGAAACATCCTCGTACGCTCTTGTGGACTTACATCTACGGGTATCATCTGTATTGCGGAGCAAAAGCGAATGCCAGCAAGATTCACTGCGACCGTACTCCGTAGCTAGTACGACGCGCTTTGTGTGCTCTTGTGCGGTCGCCAACTGCAATGGCATTGTTTTTTTCTCGACGCTTTTTTCTTGCTGCATGCATGATCCATCTCCCCTCCGGCAGTCAATTTTCCTACCCCCCCCTATTTCTCCTTCTGTCCTACTCCGTACGTCGTAACCGTTTGTCGCCAACCTCTGGCTCTGGAACAGGAACCAGGAAGACAACAAAAAAAAGAAGGGACAGAAAATGAAGAAGAAAAGTTTCATGCGCATCGTTTTCTTACTCCGCATATCTGGTCCCTTGGTTCGGCTCGTCCTCTTCCGCGTGCCCTCCCTCGCAACCCGATTCGCACAGCTGCCCTGCGCACAAAAGAAACGGGCATTCTCTCTCCCGCTGGTATGCATCCCAAGGTAACGAGTATGCATCCCAAGAAATTGCCAGTTTCTAGACCTAGGTGGGCAGTTTGAGAACGGTAAAGAATGCCCTTTCCGTGTTGATCTTCTGCAGGTCGCCCAGGCTTTTCTGCAAGGGAGAGGTCTCGAAGGAAAAAGAAACCAACCCAAACCAACCCAAAATGGGCTATCAGACAAAAAGTAACAGGGCAGTTTTCAGAGAGGGCTCTCTGAGAATGGGAGCAATCTTGTGCCCTAGCATGGGTGCGCTCCACGACGTTCTTCTTTGCGTCTTCTTTTACGAGTACTTGTACGGAGTACGGTGCTTCGTATCATACGGGATATTATCTCAAGACCCGCAAGAAGGGACACTAATAAGTTCGACAATGTGTTATTTGGGGCCTTGGAGGAAAGAAAGTCGATAAGACTAGAGGCTCGCACCGCCAGCCGTCCCCACGCCGCTGGCTACTAGCGTGAGACAAGCGAACCGTACGGAGTAACAAGGGCCAAAAAAAGACAGAGAAAAAGAAGAGGCCTGGGATTTATTAGTCCACTTCCCTGGAACGATTTCTCTTTCTAGGCCTTCCTTGTGCTGGTTTCTCCTTGGTTAGGGGCCCCTAGGCCAGAATGTCTCACACTGTTTGGGAAAGGCACACTCAAAGCGAGAAGTGCAAAAGAAGCCAAAAAAGTGATAGATCATATACACTTTTCTTGACCGTTGTAGGAGCAAGGGGGGGCCACTTTTTGTCGGAGCGGCCCCCTGGCGAGGGGGCCAGTTGCGTGCTCTGTCCAAGAATACACTGATTACGATTGCTTATGCAGCAGTTGCAGAATGCGACCTGAGGACGACGAGCTCACCATCCGTCGTAGAAAGGGGAAAGAAACAGCGACCGCGCTGTACGTCGTACGTCGTATATATATCTTGGGGCACATATAGCATCTTATCTTACCTCCGTAGCCAGACTACCGGGAACCAGGGTGGACGGGCGTTGCTTTTCTGGCGGGAAAAGGGAAAAAGGGCCGAAATTGAGCAGCAAGGCAACGCGGCACATCCTAGGCGGGAGCGGCACGCTCGCCTGGCCTGGCCGGGCTGGGCCTGCCCTGTTCTCCTCTTGGGGGTCTCTTGGGGGGAGAGAAGGGGGCGTGTGTGGCACTGCCTTTACAAGTACGACGTGCTGTTTTACTGCGTAATACCGAGCAATACCGCATGTCGCTTAGACGGGAACAAGAAATGTTAAAGCTGTCTCTGCCGAACGAGTGGAATCGCGCACACCTTTTGTTGATCTACTCCGTATCTCACGATGTGTGTGATGGGAACCGAGAAACGGCAAGCTGTGGTTGGCGAAAAGAGCGCCATCCGAGAAGTGGTTAGCCCATGCAGCGGCGTTTCTCTTTACTTGTACCCCCTTTTGAGGAATATTTCGCCGCGAGCTAGGTTGGTTCGATACACGTATGGGACGAGAGTCGAGAGGAGCTGGCGAGACCTCGGCTGCGGTTCTCGTCGAGACTAATACGGAGCATATGGAGTGAGATATCGTGCAGCTCCATCTGACTTGGGGAGCATCTTACGTCGTATCTTCGGCTTCGTAGCAACGTCATGGGAGGCCGCAAGGTACGGATATAGCCATTGCTTAGCGCAGAGACATGTGATTGAACCCAAGCCGACGACAGGATTGAAATCCACGCATCGAGAACGATAAGGGGCAGTGTATCAGTTGAGACTCTGGTTATCCACAAAAGCCAAGTTGCGGTCTTTGTTGACAACGGGTTTTCGAGATAGTCGAGATAGTCGAGATAGTCGAGTGCCGAGAACCCGAGAACAGGGTGTCCCATTATCGTCTCTTCAATCGAGACGTCGACTCCATGTTTATTTTTATCAGGATTGAAATTGCTACGGAGTACGGAGTAGTTTGTGCTAGAAAACAGCTCTGCGCTGAACCAGAAAGCCGGGATGCGCTTAGTGATGTCGACGGGCCGCCCAGCGCGTGGCGATCCCACGTGACGGCGCGCAACAGGCGGACCACGCTATTAAAAAAATTGGTCAATTTGAGAGAAACGTTTGGAATGCGCAAACTCGGCAAAGCTCTCAACGAGCAGCATATAACAGACTTTCTGTGCTTCTCTGTCGAGAATGGCCTCGTACGGGCGCTTTGCGGCGTCGTCGCTCGCCGGCCGCGGCACCGGGGCTGCCATCGGATCGAGACTGGCCGGCGGCGCGACTCTCTCGACGGCGACGACGACGACGACCACCACCACCACCACCACCCCTGAGAGCCTCGCCCAGCGCTCGCTCTTTGTCAACGTCAAGCCGCCGCCGGCCTCGCTGTCGGAGCGCCGGTCGGTCCTGCGCGTGCTCGAGCGCTACGGCAGGACGGACATGTTCAAGAAGATGGCCGACAACGGCTCCTTCATCCTCATCGCCTCGACCGCCGCCATGGCGTCGGCCCTGATCGAGCGCAGCCCCATGCAGTACGAGTTTCTGTCCGAGACGCTCCAGGCGGCGCAGCCCTGGGGCCAGCCGCGGGTGGCGACGCTGGTCCAGCCGATCGAGACGACGGCGGCGTCGGCGTCGGCGTCGGCATCGGCATCGAGCGCGGGCTCGAGCGCGGGCGCGAGCTCTGGCATGGACGCGGGCGCGAGCGCCCTCCGCCGCCGCCGCCAGACCGACCACATGGCGCACCGCTCGTTCGTGCTCAGCGTCTTCCCCAGCCAGGACTACCACCACCGGGCCATGATCCGCAACGCGCCGCTGCACGGGCCGTGGCCCCGAGACGGGGGCGGCGGCTCGACCTTGGCAGCAGCAGGAGGAGGCAGCGCCGCCGACGACGGCTACAAGAACACGTTTGTCTACAACGCGCTCAAGGCGGTCGTGCCGGAGAGCGCGTCGTCCGAGGCGCTGTGCGACTGGCGGCCAAGGGGCAGCATCGGCGGCGGCGGCAGCAGCCGCAACAGCAACAGCAGCGACGGCGGTGGCGGCGGCAGCCCCTCGCCGGAGGACAGGCAGGCCGCGCCGCGGTCGCTCGACGCGACGCTCGCGCGCATCCGGGAGCGCAGGGCGCGGCGGGCGCAGGCCAGCAAGTCGGTCCTCTCGAGCCTGCTGGGGAAGAGCGGCAGCGGCGGCGGCGGCGGCGGCAACAGACTGGAAGACGGGGGCCGGCCAGCGAAAGGCTCAGAGGCAGCCGAGGGCGAGCCGAACCGGTGAAAGGAGGGAAGAAGCTATAGGACTATAGGACTACAGGACTACGATATGCACACTGCAGGTCTACGGCAGTTTTGAGAGGGTGCACATTCCAGAGCTCCCTCCGCTCGACGCAGAGTACGAGCCGGCTGAATGGGTTGCAAGGAGGGCGTTCTGCTAGAGCACGAAAGTGCTGGTCCAGCCGAGGGGGGCTCCCCCGCTGCGGCCGCGCTTCCGCACGCTGCCTAGCACAGGACAAAAAGCCTCACCGCGTTCACCGCAGGTCGACGGGCTGAGCTGATGCGGCGATGCTCTCTTTTGGGGGGGGGAGGAGGGAGCCTCGCCACCTCTTGTGTCTCGGCAGGCAAGAGAGACGGATGGGACGACGGAGTCTCACGACACCCGACGCCCGGTGATCTGTTGCTTCTCTTTTGCCTCGTTTACATGTGCAAAGAGAGAGAGAGAGACGAAAAGACCTACTTCGCTCGGCGTATTGTGCGCGTTTTTTTTTGCTCGTCCTCGGAATTGAGGAGGCCTCGGGTGGCGATGACAGCTGCGATGGGCAGCCAACGAAGACAGCTGCTGTCTGCAGAGCATCAGCCACGCCGGGTCGGCAGACGCATCAATGCAGATTGGATCAGGACTCGGGCCGCTTTCCAGAGAATGCAATCAGGGCGAATACAATCAGATGCTTTTCCTTTTTTTGTGTCTTCCTGTTTTCTTCCTTTTCCCTCGGGGAACCCCCCTTTGCCGGTCTGAAACTCGGGCAACCTCTCTCGCTTCTGCGCTTCTCGTTGGTCGTTGGATTTTTGTCAGCCACACGAAAGGTTCAGAAACGCGGCTGCCTGCATGCACGTCGTCTGCACGTCGTCCTCCTCTTTGCGCGGCCTGTGTTTCTATTTTTACTGGCCCCCGGCGCGGATCTCGCTCAGTCGTCCTAGTCCTCCTCCTCGTCCTCCATGTCCGCCTGGCGACGGGCCAGTTCATGTTCGATGTCGGCCTTCATAGCGCGAAGGACCTTGGGCGGGCAGTGGCAGAAGAGAGGCGCCTTTTGTGCCTTTTCCTTGGTCGGCAGGAGTCGAGACGCCTTGCTCATGTGAGGCGTCGAGGCCGAATTGCCTCGAGTCTTCGATCGAGTCAATGCTACTACATGCTAGGACGAGCGAGAAGGATCTTTCAAGACACCTACTTTTGTAGAACGAGCAGGCCGAGGCTTGGCCCCTGTAAGATGCGTGCAATTACACTCCAAATACGAAGTAATGCTCCGTACTCCGTCCACTGTAGTAAACTCCTTCTGCCCTAATAATACTAGCCATTTCCAGCTTCTAAAAAAAGATAGAGTTTTTCCACATGCGCCAGAACCCATCCTACAGCGATCCTGTCCCGTTTCCACACCCTTCACAGTGGCTTGCTATAGCTTATTACGCGCCTGTTTTGTGGCCCGATCTTCTCTTTCTTAACTATGAGTATCAACAACACCCAGCTGCCTATTTGCGATCCAGGACAGCCCGTACGGCAAGGCAGATCAGCAACTTCCAGCGGTTCCAGGGCGACGAACTGCCCGTTGCGCCCTGACGCTGGCAGACGAGGCTGAGGTAGGTCATTTTCGCTGCGGCCGTCCTAGGCGGTCTCGTGGGATCTTGCTCGTACGAGTACCATGCCCAAGGCGTGCTACAAAGAAGGGCTCCCATGAGAAAGAAGGCCACGAAAGACCTGAACACCACGTGTTCGTCGAACAAGTCCGAAGGCCCGTTCAAGGAGTGCGTCTCGACCTCGAAGGGCCTCTTACGGCGCGTGCACGAACTGCACATATGGAGTATGAGTACTCCGCAATACGGAGATAGTTGGAGTGTGAGTGCGGACGTGCCGCGGAACTTTGCTCTGAGATACGATCCCCCCCCAGCAGGGCCGACGGGGCGCAAGTGCCAGGGCCAGCGCAGCCAGAAGCTTCTCTGCGGAAGCCAATCAATCAGCGAGGGGTTTTCCCCGGGTGCCTGTGCTGCGGTTCAGGTGGCGCGTCTTTTTTTTCTTGTGCCTGTTTTCTTTTTTGCCTTTGCCTGTTTTTTTTGCCTCTCCCCGCCGTCTCGAGTCCAATCCACAGCCTCGCCAGCCCTCCATCAGCTGCCGAAAGCAGAAGATAGCGCGAGCGCGAGCGCGAGACGTGCGAGCGAGCGGTGGAAATGTCGCCTGTGCCGCCTGCTTCGTGACAGGGCGTGAAACACCACAAGTACACCCTCTTTTTTTTCCCCTTTTCTCTTCCTTCCTGTCGTCCTGTCGTCTTGCCTGCCCCAACCCATGACGTACCCTGGGGCCGGACCCCGGCTGAGCCTCGCCGTCCATAGCGCAGCAGAGCGCGTTGTCACTCGGCGGCATCGCCCGGCAAAGTCCTCTTTTCGTCGTAGTAGCAGGCATCACCATAATTCATCAGCCAGACTCCCCGTCGTGCAAGAGGCAAAAGCAAATGCCGATAAATATATCAAGGGTAGCAAGTGACATGTCCGCGCGTGAAGTGACAGCGAGCTCTCTATGTTTTTGTTTTGTTTTACAAACTGCTCTGTATGACTCTCCTCTGCAAACTCGGTGCGTTGAAGTTTGTCTTGCAAGAAAAAAGGGCTCACCGGGCACGTTTGTTTTGGTCTGCCCTGCTGTAGGACACACGTGCTGTCCTACCACTTCACGCCCCCATCATCTGACGATTCCTCAGCTGCAATCGTCCGATTCTTTTACGTATATTTTTGGCCCTTCTCAAAAGCAAAGAGCAGAGCCTATAAGAGCTTGTCACAACCTCTCATCAAGACATCAGACAGAGAAAAACGCACACAAGCAAACTTATTCAGAAGGACATACAACCAGACAAAAAAGATGGACCTGGCAGAACAAATAGACCGCCCCTTCGCCGTGTACAGGCAAGTCACGCGCTCGTACACGGGGAGCGAGAACCGCATCGGCTTCGGCGAGGGCTACGAGGAGTTCTACTACGGCCGCGGCCAGACGCACCGGCACTACGACCACCGCGACGGCGACGACGACGGCGACAGCAGCGACGGGGAGGCGGAGGCAGGGGAGGGTGACGACGGGGACGTCGTCTGGGTGAACGACCTGGACGAGGCAGACCGGGGTCGCCAGCAAAATACGAGAGACGAGCGCGGCGGCGGCGACGATGCCACCACCAGCAGCGACGGGTCCGACGCATCGTCGTCGGCCTCCGACGACGACAGCGGCGACAGCGAGGAGGAGGCGGGCGGTCCCGACGGCCGCGTCGCGGACGACCGCGCCGTCGTCAGCCACGACCTCAGCTACTACGGCTACGGCGACCACGAGTTTGGCCAGGCCGCCAGCGACAACGAGTACGACAGCGGCTACGGCCACGGCCACGGCCACGCGTACGGCTACGCCGAGGAGGACGACGACGAGGAGCCCGCGGACGACATCAGCGCCGCGTGCCGGCGGTGGCACTGCCCGCGGCCGCAGCGATGAGTCGACCGGGTGGGGGGTTAGCGTTGGCGTTTTTTAAACTGCTGCCTCCTTTTTTTTCTTCTACGTTTTTTGTTGGTGTTCTTTACTTTTTTTTTCATGGCTGCCTGGATTTGTATGACTGGGATTACATGATGGGGAAAGGCCCCAGGCGTTTCTAGGAAAGGAAAACGAGATGTGGATTTATGTATGATGAAAGATGTATTATGAATTATTATGCTGTCTTGTGTTTTTTTGTTATTGTTTATGGTCTTTCTCTTTTTGTTGTTTCCAGGCCCTCCCGTATTGTTAGATTCGGAACAGTTTCTTCTCATTTTCAAATGGCTATCATCACCTTTCGTAAACCACGGAAAACTTGTTAAAAACGATTCCCCCCGTCCTCAGAGCAAGTCCAAGGACTCCAAAATCCACCGTATCCTGTCCACCTCCTCCCCATCGACCGCCTCGCCTGCTGCGCCGTTCGCCACCGCTGCTGCCGCGTCGGCGAGACACGACGAGTGGAACGATGCGGGGATCGTTTGAGGGTGAGGACGAGAGGCCGCCTCGAACGTGGGCGGCGGCGGCGGCGGTGATGCCCGCGGCAGGACACCCTCTGCCAGCGCCCCCAGGTTCTGGCTGCGCACGCCGCCGCCCACAATGATCTCCATGCTCGGGTGCGGCTGCGGCCCCGCTGATGCTGCCGCCGCCGCCGCCGCCACTAACCGCTTCAGCGTGTCGACGTGGTCGACGGCGCCGCGCGGGCTTCCCCCGCCCGCCGTCAGCACGCCCGCAAAGCCGCAGGCGCGCAGTGCCGCCAGGGCGTCGCCGGCGGCAGCGGCAGCCGCGGCACAAGTCTCTTCGCCGCCCTCTCCGGCCAAGACGAGGTCGAACGCGCGGTGGAACACGCACGCATACGGCGCGGCGGCCTGCACCAGCCGGCGGTTGCGGTCGATGTCGATTGTGGTCTGCGGGAGGCCGTTGTCGGCCGCGACTGCTGCCAGCACCCCAAACACAAACCCGTCGCCGCGCGCCGCCTTCAGCAGCCCGCTGGCCGCAAAGGCGTCGAGGTCGGCCCGCATCTCGCGGAACTCCTCGTCGGTGTAGAGAAAGTCGGGGTCGGGGTCAGGCTGGCCCGCCGCGGAAGGGGGCGGCGGCGGCGCGCCGCGCGGCCGGATCATGATCCGCAGCGGCACCGTCGACGCGGGCCCCAGCGCCGCCGCGACGGCCTCGACCTCGGCCAGCGTCGGCGTGAGACCGCCCGCCGCATAGGACCCGGACCGGTTGATCTCGAGGCGCGTGGCGCCGCGGTCGGCGGCGGTGCGGGCGGCGGCGGCCGAGAACACGGGGATCTCAAAGGTGAGCGGCATGGGAACGAGCGTCTGGTGGGCAGAGCCGTAAGGTTAATTAAAAAAAAAAAAAAACAAGAAAGAAATAAAGAGCTAGTCGAATAGAGCGTATCAGATTGTAAATGGCATTGTTGGCAGCCGGCAGCTATTATCAGTCGTTTTTGTTTGATACAGACGGTAGGCTATGTGGATGTGGTTGTAAGTAATAACGATGCGTTCATTATGCGGGGCCCCGCTGTCTGCAAGTCTCACCGTGTAAGAAACGACAATCAGGGGGGGCCGTTTTTGGCCGCTGCTCCAATTTTTATTCAGAACAACCCTCGGCCGCGTCAAACGCAGTATAAAACAACTTTGGTCACTGGCAGAATTCTCCTCATCGCTTCACGGAATGATGCTCTTGTCAAAGGCCCTAAAATCGTTATCTATTGAAGCTGCCGAACTATTTTTCAGAAGAAGAAAAAATTGTGGCATACAGACAGTCAAAAAAAACCTGCTCCTATTTCCTGGGGTATTCTTTCAAACCCGAAACGCCTTTCCGGAGACCATATTCACCTCGTCACAAATCCTGACGCCACTCCTAATGCCCTCCTGCTTCCTTCCACGTCGCTTTCTCGGCCCTCCCAATGAAGACGCCTTGAAGCTCAGTCCATTGCCGGACGTGCACCCAAAATAGAGAATGATGAAAACAAACAGCAAAAAAAGACAAAAAAAGCAAAACAAAAAGCAAAATAGAAGCTGGGTACACCAATCTGCTATCCTTTCTTCACACGGTCCACTGGCCCACAAACATATCCTCGTCTTTGTGCTGCGGCATCGGAGCTTTGGGCGGCACCGGAGAGAACTGCTCGGCCTTCACGAACCCGTTGGTCGTCGGAGCAGCTGGCGGCGGTGCGTACTGCGGCGCAGCATGGTGGCCGTACTGGTACGACGGCCCGGATCCGTATGTGAGCTCGTAGTCCGGCTCGCACAGGGACGATGTCCCGTTGTGGTATGGCGGCGGTGGCGGGAGAGGCAGAGATCCCACTCCGGCCCGTGGCATCCCTGCTGCCAGCAAGGGAGAGAGCGGAGGAAGCGTACGATGAGGATGAAGAGGAGGGAGACGTGGGAGCGGAGTGCGCGGAGGGTGCGGAGGAAGAGGTGGGAGAACATAGCCGTTGCTCCCCCCAAAGTTGCTGTTGCTGCTGTTGTTGTTGGCGACGCTGCTTGCGCCGTTGCCGAAGCCGTTGCCGAAGCCATTGCCGAAGCCGTTGCCAAAGTCGTTGCCGACGCCGTTGTCGACGCCGTTGCCGAAGCCGTTGCCGAAGCCGTTGCCGAAGCCGTTGGTCTCGACGTGGACGCCCGAGCCAGGGCCGCCGTCCCCCTGATTCTGCGCCGGAGCCTGTGCGGCGGGCGTCGGGGTAAGACGAGCGATATTGGGGCGGCGGCCGCTGCCGCTGCCCCGCTGGACAAACCGCTGACTCGACCGGCTCCGCTGGCTAGGAGCTGCGCCCGTGGTGGCGCCTGTCGATTTTGTGATTCACTGGTCAGTTTCTACTCGATCGCATATTCACAGAATCAAGAAGGAAGAAAAGTGTGTTTCAAAGAGACGGGATCAGAGAAAGATGAAGCAGAAGACAGGTTCGAAGGCAGGTCAAGATAGAAGTAGGAGAAAAGACAAACAACATGGGCAGGACAGGGATCGAAAGCCAGAAGAAAGGAAGGAAAACATACGCTCGTTGGCGATGTAGGCGCGGACGTATCGGGTGGCGTGGGGTGAGAACCGCTCCAGCACTGAATTTTGAAAGAAGTGCTCGTCTGCAGAGAGAATCGAAGGTCAGCTTTCCGGCATCCAAAAGAAAACAGAAGAGAAACAAGAAACAAAGCACGCACAGAGCATCGGCGCCGTGTACCGGCGGCGCGCCAGGCGACCCATCCTCCGCTGCATCACCTGGCGGAGGTCTTCCCAGCCCTTCGCGTCGTTTGCATGGGGCCTGTCCAAGAGATGTCGCTTGTTGGACGAGGGGATGATCTCGGTCCAGAAGACCCTCTCCTCCTCCTGGGACCAGACTTTTCCGCCCATCCTGGTCTCGGGGTTGTTGCTACCTTCAATGTGATATCGAAGGTCTCGATCTCGATGAAAAGTTGGTGAGAAAAGAGCTGGGGGGAGGGGGGAAAGTGAGAGAGATCGAGAGAGCTGGAGTGGGGAGGGAGGAAAAGAGGTGGGAAGAAAAAGACCGAGAGGGTGCCAGTGATTGAATTCGCTCTGGTAAATATTAAAGAGCGAGGGCAAAGGCAAGAGACAGCTGAAGGAGGAAGGAAGGAAGAGCGGTAGAAGAAGCAGGCCGAAGAAAGAATAACTACGCAGGTTCGAAGAAGCGAAGAGCAGGAAGAGAATGAAGAGAAGGAGGAGGCGAGGATGAACAGGCGGAGAAGAGGGTGAACAATAGAAGCAGCTTCAGTCCCCCTCCAGAAAATTTATCCTGGGAGAAAAAGGCCCGAAGACGACAAACGACAAAGGGAGAATCAATGCTATTGTGCTGTCGGAAAATCAACCGGCCGAAAACAGGAGGCACCCTGAGAGTAGCTGGGCGTGTTGAGCGGAATCTAACGAGAATGTGAGTGTCGAGGCTCTCGTATACGTTTCCCGAGCACGTGTGTCTGTGGGAGGTAAACAAGGCTGCTGGTAGACGAGAGCTGGCAGACATAAAGGGGGAAGGAGCGTCATTTTAAATGTTCCCGTCTGCAAGCTCCCCCGGCGGTGGCCCAGGCGCGTGATGCCCCTCTGGCCAAGTTGCTGTCCTGGTGACTGCGCGGCATCTTTCGTCCGACACCCAGCATGCGTAATGCCTTTTTGTCTGCCCCTGGAGCACAATAGGCTGTTGAAGATAACATGACAAGCAGAGCGACGATTGAGTGGAGGGAAAGCCAGCTGTGTCGTGGAGAGTCCATCACACGCAGAGAGCCCATCACTGGGATTTCCAGCGTGCAGACTGACGCTTTCTGCCGCGGCACTTGCGAGACCGCCCCCCCAGGCCAGGCCTACTCGAAGGGGTTCTCTGGCAGCGGCGCCTCATAGCCTCGGGCTGTGAGAGAGTCGGCGAGCTTCCGTTCCATGCGAGCAAACTACTCCGTCAGCATGTCAGCCTGGACCGAAAAAAGAAACGAAGGAAAGAAATCGCTGACAAAGGGGGGGGCCATACGATGCTCTTCTTCTCCAGCGGCACCACGCCGTCCCGCACCCACAGCCCCCAGCTGCCCATGCTGTTCGCCAGCATCATGTCGGTCGTCAGCCGGTCGCCCACAACGGCAATCTGGTGCGCGGCCGTCACGCCCGTCTCCGGGTGGGCGCGGAAGTAGGCCATGATCTCGTCGCCGCAGCCGGGCTTCTTGGTCTGGTGCGGCAGCACCGCCACGCCCGTGCCGGCCTCCACGGCCGCCGCCAGGGCCCGGTTCTTGTCGTGGCTCAGCGCGCCGGCCGTGTTCGAGACGATGAGCAGCCGCCGGCCGGGGTAGGCATCGCGGAGCTTCTGGAATTGTTCCTGGATGTGTCTGTCAGGGGCGGGCCTTTCCGGACCGAACGGGGGGCGACGAAAGACGGAACGCACCTCGTAGGCCGGAAACACCTCGCTGCTCTCCGGGTAGGCAAAGCAGTCGTCCTTGTCCAGCACGACCGCCCTGATCTCGGGCCGCGTGCCGCCTTCCTTTCCTGCTGTCCCTGCTCTCGCCGTCCTGGCCGCAAAGGCGCCGTCCAGCGGCACCGGAATGTCGTTGAACGTCGACACCACGCCGTGCGGGAGACACAGTGCGGGCCGGGCCAGCAGCCGGAAGACGTTGACCGAGGCCGACAGGTTCAGGTTCATTGTGCTTACGAGCGAGCGGCGATGCGGAAATCGTCGTTTACAGGGGGGCTACGTCGACGTCGAAAGCAAGATCCTTTGAAGCCGCCTGCCGCTTTTTGGGACGACCTGCCTTGCGAGCTCTGCCTTTTAGCGCGCAATTTGAGCTCCCAGGGAGGCGGGTAGCCCTGCCGCAGAGGCACCAAATAAAGTGGGTCCATGAACCATTTAAATCGGAAAGAGCCAGCGAATCGCGACTGGGACGCGTTTTGGCCGTTTGGGGAAAGACCGAGAAGAAAGGAAAACGGCCGACTTTCTCTCCAGTATTGCCATGCGACAGTGCTGCTGTTGCGACACGACACGCGGCCCGAAAGCTCAGGACATGCAATAAGCACGCTCCCTACCTCGGCGATTGACATTCTCTGCCTTCAATGGCCCGCACCGCGACCAAAAAGGAAAGCAGCCGCGATGGCGCAGTGACAGCAACGACGACGACGACGACGACGACGGCATCCGCCTCTCGACAGGATAGACGGCCGTCTCCCTACGCAGACAAGCGTTCGTCGCCCTATGCGGAGCGGCGGCAGAACTACAGCGAGAATGTATCGCCGCAGCTGAACACGCCGACCAAGAAACGGCCCTCTGCCGCGCGACAGTCCCAGGCCAAGAACGGCGGCGACGGCGGCAGCAGCAGCATCTACGACGTCCCCGACGACGACATCGACGCCTTTGAGAATTCCCGTCTGCGCGAGGAGGAGGAGCGGCATCTGCGGGTGCCGTCGAAACCCGTGAAGCGCAAGCGGAGTCGAGCGCCATCGAAGGGGCCAGAAGAAGTGGAGGATGTTGCGGCAGAGGACGAGACGCCGGTGGAAGAAGCGCCTCTGGCGGCGACACCAAGAAAACGGGGCAGGCCGGCCAAGGCCAGAATTGCCGACGGAGACGAGCAGCCTGCCGGCGCCGTCGAAAGCACACCAACGAGCAAGCGGCGCCGAACAGACGCATTCTCGACGCCCGTCAAGGCGACGCCTGCCCGGCTGACAAAAGGCCTGGGTGGTGGTCGTGGCGGCCGTGGTGGAGCTGCCGTCGACACCCCAACGACACGCCGCACGCTGGCCGACCGGTCGGCGCGGAAAAAGAGCACACGGGCGCTGATTGACCGGATGGTGACCGGGGGCGACGACGACGACGATGAGGAGGCCCTGGGCGATGCTATCCTGGACGAAGAAGACGAGGAGGAAGAGGACAACGGAGGAGACGACATGGAGGAAAAAGAAGAGCCAGACGAGCCAGAAGAGCCACAGCCAGAACCAGAGGCGGATATTCCAGCTCCGGAAGAAGCTGCAGTGGCCCCTACGCCTAGGAAGCGCGGCAGGCCGCCGAAAGTGAAGCAGGCCGATCAGGGCGCTGCTGCTGCTGCTGCTGCCGGCACTAACGGGGATGCGCCAGTCAAGCGCGGACCGGGACGGCCGCGCAAGAATGCCACGACGGCAGCCGCCGCCAGAGAGCCCACACCGCCCCGCGACCTGCCGGCGCACGAGCACTACTTCTTCCAGCACCGCGCCGGCGCCGGCAGCAAGACGTCCAACAACACGCTGGCATCGCTGCGCCTGCTGACGTACGACGAGTACTTCCGGCTGCGCGACGGCGGCGGCGGCGGCGGCGGCGGCGAGGGCGGCCGCAACCGCCACGAGAAGGAGATCGGCTACCTGGAGGAGCTGCACGCGCAGTCGTTTGCGCAGTGGGCGTTTGAGCTCGCCCAGGGCTTCAGCGTGTGCCTCTACGGCTACGGCTCGAAGCAGCGCGTGCTGCGGGCCTTTGCGGCCGCGCTGCACAGGGGCATCCGCGACCACGACGCGCACAAGATCGTCATGGTCAACGGCGGCGCGGCCGCAGGCGCGGCCGCGGCAGCGGCGGGCGCCGCGGGAGGCG
>WNYD01000262.1:0-30619 GCA_021396205.1 Sporothrix brunneoviolacea
GCATTTTTCGCCCTTAACATGGTGTTTTTCGGTTTGGTTGTTTCGGTTACCATAAGCCCTTGTAACTGGGGTTGTCGCTTTTGGTGCTCAGTTGTCCCCCCCCCCCCCGTCTCCCCCCTCATGGACGCTCCCCTGACAAACATCCCCCAGATGTGGGCCCTCTTCACGCGCGCCCTGGCCCGCGGCCAGTCCGCCACCCAGGTCGCCATCATGAACACGTCGGCCAACTTCGTGCTGACGGCGCTGCTGGGCCTGGCCATCTTCTCCGAGGCCCTGCCGCCGCTGTGGTGGGCCGGCGCCGCGCTGCTCGTGGCCGGGAACGTGATCATCGGGCGCAAGGACGAGGGGGCGGACGCCGCGGATGCCGCGCACGCAGCGTCGGCGCCAGCCGATGCCGCAGACGCCACTGCGCCGTACACCGATGCAGTGCCCGCGGCCGACGAGGCGGTCGTGGCGATTACGGTCGGCGCCGGCACTGGGACTACTACCACCACCTCCACCGTCCCCACTCCCGCGGGCCGGCGGTCGTCCCGGCTGGCCGCCCAGGCGAGCGCGTCGGCATCGACGTCCGTGTCCAACGCGTCGACGCTCTTGGCGCGCGCTGGAGAGAAAGAAGACGAGGAAGAGGAGGACGAGGAGGACGAAGATTTCGCTCACCTGGGCCGCATCTAGTCCTTGACGCAACAAGCTTTTATGTATATATACCGTGCGCAGAGAGCTGATGATACCCCCTGAATATACAAGATACCTTTACATCTGCATTGGTCGTGTTCGACTGAGACATGCGCAAGTCACATTCCATGCCGTTACTTTATAAGAGTCAACATAGCAGCGAGACGTATTTTTGACATGATCGATTTTAAAATCATAAGAGATTTGAACTTTTTTTTTTAATTTCTGTTCTGTTTAGCTGGTTCGTAAGACCATCGCTGTCTTTTTTTTTCGTATCCAGCTTTTCTGCTTGCCCCAAAAAAATCCCTCAAAAGTCTAAAAGTTGGTTGTAGTTGACAAAGGAAATCGGAAGCGGATAACGCCCAGGGGGGAATATAACAGTTATCGTAGGATAAAAAATAAAAGCATAATTTGTGCCTCTAAAGATGGGCAGAATAAATAGGCAATTACCAAAAATAGAATTTTGGGAGAAAAGAAAATAGTCGGGAGTAAAAAAAGGGTCGGGTGTGAGAAGACTTGGAAGATAGTTTCCATTATCTACCAATCTGCCGCGTATCGTAAAGAAGAAGGTTTCAAAGGAAAGACAAAGCCACGACAGGCTAGAGTGGCGGTTTCTTTTAGTCCGGTCGCGCAAAAGTTGGGTAATAATACAGTTATCGTACAAATCATCATACGAGTCGTTTATGCAGGGTACCCTAAGAGACACATGTTAGTGAAATGCATGGGGGGGTCGCCAAAAGAAGGAGCCCGCTGCGGGACGAAAAAACTTACACCACGAGCAGACGGCAATGATGGTGTAGAGGCACATCAAAAGCATGCCCTCGAGCCAGTGGCTCTTGCCATCGCCGATGAGGTAGTTGACCAAGAGGACCGACACAAACAGAACGGCGACCTGGAAGATGTCAAAACTCAGGGACATGTCATCCATGCCCATGCCCCAGCCGATGATAACCAAGAGCGGGATGAGAAACAGAGCCACCTGCATGCTCGAGCCAACAGCGACGCCGATGGCAAGATCCATTTTGTCCTTGACGGCAACAGTGACGGCGGTAGCGTGTTCGGCAGCGTTGCCGACAATGGGGAGCAGGATCAGGCCGAGGAACTCCTTGCTGATGTGGCCCTTTGTCGTGACGTAGTCGATGCTGTCGACGAGGAATTCGGCACAGAAAGCGATCACAACTGTCGAGCCGGCCAGAACACCGAGGGCAACAAAGAAGTGCAGCTGCGGCTCTTCTCCCTCGTCGTCTTCTTCGAAACCGTTGGCAATCAAGTCGTTGACACGCTGCCACTCTTCGTTCGGCTCAGAGGCGCCGGGCATCTTTGCCACGTTGGCGGACCGGATCACCGCACCGCGGATGGCGCCCTTCTGGATCTGGTGCTTGAAGGGCTTGGCGGGGACTTTCCTGCTCTCTTCGCTGAAAATAGCGCTGTGGGTCTTGAGCTGGAAGAAGAGGTATGCCGCGTAGACGACGAGAAGAATGACGGCCGTGCCGCGCGACAGCATAGCGACGTCCTTAGTCGAGGTGATGCTGGCGGCGTCAAAAACGGTCGGCACGATGACACCGGCAACGGCCATCGCCAGCAGACTGGCGGCCGTCTGGGCCACGGTCGTGTTGAAATACTGCTCTTGGCGGCGGAGGCCGCCGAAGAAGAAACACATGCCCATAACGAGGAGCAAATTCGAGAGGATGCTGCCGATAAGCGACGTCTGCACAATAACGACCTCGTCCTTGATGAGGGCCATAATGGCAACGATCAGCTCGACAGCATTGCCGAATGTCGCGTTGAGAAGACCGCCCAGCGTCTCGCCTGTGCGCAGAGCAATCTCCTCCGTCGCGGAACTCAGCATCGCGGCGAGCGGGATAATGGCAATGAAGTTGACGACGAAGATGGCGATGGGGTCGACAGACGTGAAGTGGAGGGCGATGCCGACGGGTGCCGCAACCAAAAGGAGGTTGATGTATGAATTCAAAAACGTCCGCTGCAGCTGGTTGGCGACTGTGAAGGGCTGTTTCGGCTGGACGTTCTTGAACAGTCGGTGGTCTTGCTTTTCCTTCTTCTCCTTGGAGTTCTTGTGTGCGTCGTCGGGTTCTTGCTCTGCCGAGCCGGGCCGGTCGCTCCCACGGCTCCGGTTTTTGAGGCCATCGAGTGTGGCTGAATTCGAGGGCTGCAACTCGACTGATGCCTCGCCCACCTTCTCGGCACCAGCAGCGGCGTCTTCGTCGCCCTCTGCCAGTACGCCCCCAGCTGGCCCTGCGGCTTGGAGGTTTCCCTTTCCAGCAAAGTCACTGTTCAAACGGCTCTGCGAGTTGTATGAGCCCGAGCCCGATGGCGCAGTCATGGCGTGTCCGACGGGAACGCCAAAGCTCGGGTCGGCATCTCCGTTGCCTCCGAGGCCAGCCTCGACATCACGGTCGGCATTGTTCGGGTCGACCACGCCGCCTTGCCTGGGAAAGGTGTTCCTCCGATTGTTGACCCAGATATGAGCGAACGGGTTGAAGGTCACGTCGCCGGCTTTGCGACTTTCTCTGTGCGCCTCCCTTTTTACACGGAACGCGTCGACTATGTGATTGTTGGGCATGTTAGCACAGCTATAATGGCGTCAGGCGCCAGGGCCTGCCCCGAGAGGCGGTTGTGAGAGACGGTCGGTGCCAGGGAAACCATCAATGAAGACGGTCTCTGGTCGCTGTAGGAGGCTGGCTGGGAGAAAGGATTCGTAGTAGTGACGGGGTTGGAAGGAGATGAACACAAAAAAAAAAAGCCAAAACAACGCGTGCTGTTGATTATGGCAGTGAGGGTGCCCGGGATAGAAAATGCGAATGGATCAAAAGCTGGCAGACGAGACGAGAAAAGACAACAGGCAAAAAGGAGACAGGCCGCAAGCGCGGAGGAAGCAATTAAAAGGAAACAAGAAACAATGCTTCCAGAAACAAATAAAGCAGCCAAGACGAGCGAAAACTGGTGTGTGTGGGCAGCGATGAGAAAAACGAGGTGTAGTCGGGTGGTAGCGAGGCAAATTTTGTACCGAAGAGGAAAAACAAACAGTGGAACCAGCGCCAGCGAAAACAGTGTGCGAGCCCGAGACCGAACGCACGGCCAGCGCAACGTCGACGGTCCCGCAGCTTGCGTTTTAGAGCAGGATGAGGCAGGCTAGTGCGCCGTGGTGGGTGGGATAGGAAGCAAATAGTGCGAGCGAAAAAGGGGGCGCAGCATGGAGAAGGCAAGCGGAGAAGAAAAAAGGAAGGGGAAAGGACAGGAACGAGGAAGTAGTGCGTTCTGTGCAGGGGTTAGCGAGAATGGGGTGCGGTTCTTACACGACATGGTGGGTTTCGAAGATGGGATTGTGAATCCGCGATGCGCTTCAAGACGCTGCAATGGTGCCGACGAGAATGCGACGGGACGGGTGCTGGACAGGCGGTGCTGGGCAGGCGAACCTCGTATCGGAGAGGAACAGCCTGAATTGGGTGTCTGCTGCGTAAGTTGCGGCGCGTGAGCTTGGGTTCCGACGACCTGGGAGGCGGTGACGATGCGGTGCGAGGCGCGCGAAGGACGCGAGCAGAAAATCGACGGAGGAAGAAAAGAGCCCGAAGTTGCTGATGCTCAGAAATGTCGAAGCGACGATCGAGGACGGGGTATTTCAAGTCGACACGATGGGCCAGGCGTGGGTTAGGCCTCCAAAGGGGAACGGAGCGAGAGAAATGCCGCGCGCGAATTTGGTGCGAATCTGCGAAGCTCGACGTAATGCGACGGTGAAAAGAAAGGCGACTGTCTGCGGCCGGGTTGGGGCTGCCTCGGATTCGTCGCTGGCGCAAGAGCGGTGGGTGCAAGGCGAAAGAGACACGTCGAAATCGTGGCTTTGCTGGTTGGGCGGAGCGGCAGTGGAATTATTCGTATGAGGAAGCGCTGCCAGCTAAGGTCGGGCGTAATGAGCTAGAGAGGCCGACTCCTGCAGGGCGATTTGCGGTTTTGCGTGTGCTGACTTTTGGGGAGGACGACTCAGCCTTGGGCAAGGCAGAGGGCGTGGTAGCGGAGAGCGGAGACTGAGCAGGACGGCGGCGGATATTTGAGACGGAGAAAAGACGAAGCGAAAACGAGAGAAACAAAAAGGAGGGAAACCTGGGAGATTAAGACAGTGTCAATGGCAAGGGTCGGGCCTCATGGCTGGCCTAGCAAGGGAGGAAGAGGAAGGCGAAGGGTGTTTGTTGCAAGGCAGGGCAGCAGCAGGCGGCTAGGGTTGGTGTTGAAAATAGCACGGAGGATGAAGGAATGAGGATGAAGAAATAGAGGAGAAAAGGACGAGAAGATGAGAAGATGACAAGATGACAAGATGCGAAGAGGGTACGAGCAGAAGAAAGGGGAGGACAGTTGGAGACAGCCTGCTCCTGCTTGCTTTCCGGTTGCGTGTTGTGCGACCCGGGCGCCTTCCTTGCCTTGCTTTGTTTGTTTGTTTGTTATTCGAACGCACCTTCTGTATCAAGATCGAAAGCGGACTGTGCTGGTATGCTGGTCTATCAACGGGGCTGCCTGCTTTGTCGCGTTCTCTCGGTGGCAAGAGCGACCGCGCGTGCGAGGACGGAACCGGGACGCGAAAGTAGGATACGAAAGAAAAGAGAAGGAGCGATGAGAAGAGAAATTGAGGGAAGTGAGTGCGCGAAAAGAAGCAATTGAAGAGGAAGGAGTGACGGGGTGCGCAGACAGACAAGAGGCAAGAGGAAATAAAAGAACAGTCTGGGCCTCTGGCATGGAATGGCACACACAGAGCACAAAAAAGGAGAATGAGCTACGTCGACTAGGACCGGCACTGGACAGTGGACTGGGGACCGGGACTGTGCTTGTTTGTTGGCTCCTCTCGCTGCACCCCAAAATGCCAAGACCACAACACAGGAACAAGATTTCTTGTCTCGCTTGAGCCCGTTTCAGAGTCTGTAAGTCGGGGAAGTCGCGCCCGCAGCGACGGGGCAAGCCCGAGCCAAGGAAAAACAAGCAATTACGAGTCTTGGAAGGGGCGAGGGAGTCTACAACTGCAGCATACAATAATCGCATAGACGGAAGGAAGCAGACAGCGAAGCACTTCACGCGCAAAGAAGCCCGAATGAGGCCAAAACAAAAGAGACAAAAGAGGGCAAAAAAAGGAGCCGAAAACTCAAATGAGAGAGGCAGAAAGAGGCCTAGGCGGTCTTGGCACAGCTCAAATTAGGGGCTTTGCGTACGCAACACGGCGAATGGCTTGTGTGGAGAGAAGGAGATTGGCTGGAGAAAGGCCGCCAGAAGCAGAGGAAGGAGCCGATCATCACAAGGGAGATGAGGAGCTGTCGCCATAGACGTCATGCTCAGAGCTGCCGATCGGGCAGGTGCGATGCTCTCAATTAGGTCAGCGGTGAAGTCAGCCAGAGGAAGGCGCAGGACAATGCGCGCAAGTAAGACGAGAGAAGATTACAGAGGAAGGAGAGAACCCGGGCACAAGACGCAGGCACGCGCTGCCCCGTAGACGTGCGCTGCGTCCCCTGTGCATGTAATACGCCGCGGCGAATCAGTGGCTCTTCCCGGGAGGCCTCCTCTATCTCGCTCCCGCAAATTACCACTGGATCCCTGAAGACGACCGACTCCATCCAAATCAAAGGCAGGCCCATCGAACACGTTGACGACGACGCGCGCAGGCCACTATCGAAAGGCTTGCCGATAATATACGCAGCACGCAGCACGCAGCACGCAGCACAAGACAGCGCCCACGGCAGCCCAGCCGCCTCGTGTCTCCGTCCCAGCCTGGACATGACTTTCGGGTGGCTTCTTGGCCTCGTATTTGCCCCGTATTGCCAGATCTCGGACCCCAGGCCAGCCACCACTGCGCAGGCGGGCCGCGGCTCACCGTATGTTTTCTGCGTTGTCATTGCATGACTGTCGCGCGGGCATGGGCAGCTTGGCGCACGGCATGGCTGGTCAGGGCGGGTGAGGGCTGGCGAGCGAAGAGAAGGGAAAGAGGCAGAGCCAGGTATCTGACGGACCACAAGGTCTGGCTGCCATTTGTGCCCAATGCTCACCTGGAAATCTGCGGAATACCGCGTGGTCAAAGGGCCGACCAAGGTCTTTGCCTAGCCAGCTGCCTCGCCCCTCCAGGACGCGTCACGGGAAGTCGTTTCTAGCTTGGTCCCCCAAAGTGGCCTTGACCAGTTGGCGGGGAGGCGGGCAGAGGGGAAAGTAAGAAACAGGATGCAGGTGACGATGACGATGTGATGAAAAGAGAAGAGCGGACAGTCGGCGTTTCTGCGCTCGCAACCTCCGAGACAAGGCACAATCAAGACTGTGCGACGGCTCTCCTCTTCCCTGGCCTTCCCCAAGCCCCGTTTTGGCCTGGACAAATCGGAGGTGCAGCGCAGGATCATGCCAAGACAACAGACGAAGACGACAAGTGGCAGGGGAGACAATAAGGGCGAATGGCTCGGCCGCTGCTCCGTATGGCCTGTGTAGGATCGAACCCTGCGTCCACCGTCTGTCCTGTGACCAAATGCGAAGGGACAAATCAACGCGGTTTCGATGAGAGAGACAGACACGCACACAGAGAGAGCGAGGGCAAATCGTGGAAATGCAGCTGGATATCCAAGAAATCCTCCCGGCGAAATGGAAACAGTGGTATTTAAATACACAGAATCATACATAAGATACAAGTACACGCACACACATCGCCTCGAAAAACCCACAAAACTCCTACCCTTGCTGGCCTGGGCCCTGGCCACCCTCGGCCGGCCGATCCCGTCCAATATCGTCCACACTACTCCGCCGCAGGAACAGCCGCGACGCCAGGAACCCGGGGCTCGTCGTCCGCAGCGGCGTCAACGGCTGTGGCAGATTCGGCGGCGGCGACCGCAGACTGGCGCCTCCGCCGCTGCTCGCCCCGGGGCTGTACTGTCCAGGACCGCCCAGGAACCCGAGCCCACCACTGATACGATCAATGCTGTTGCTGAGCAGCCCCGGCGGCAGGCCCAGCGTCGGGATGTTGGTGTCTGGCACCTCGGTCGTGGCCCTGGCTGCCGCTGCCGCAGCCGCAGAGGACGACGACATGATGGGACGCGTCGTTGGCGTACCGGCAGCCGAGCTTGTGCTGCCGGCGGCGTCAGCTGCACTACCACCAACGCCGACACCAGCAGCCGCCCCAGTACCCGCCCCAGTACCCGCCCCGGTCCGCTTCTCCAGCACCTGCCCGTAAAAAGCCTCCAGCGCCGCCGCATTCTGGCAGAACGCCTCGAGCTCGTCCATAACGCTCTCTGGGTCGTCCCCCGGCGGCAGACCGACGGTCGAGATGGAGAAGAACACAGACGCGGCGGTGGCCTGGTTGGGATGGGGTGGCCCCGCGCCGCCGAGACCGAGCAGGCCGGACGTCGTCGTCGCGCTCCCCTTCTGGTTGAGCGCCGCGTCCATGCCCGTCGGCCGCAGCCGCGGCGAGTTATACAGGGCCGACTTGACCATGGGCGACTGCAGCGGCGTCGGCTCGACGGTGGCGAGGCCGCTCGCTTGCTGTTGTTGTTGTTGTTGTTGGGCCTGTTGTTGGGCCTGCTGCTGCTGCTGCTGATCGTTCGGCCGCAGGTCGCGCACCGACGCCGCCACCGACCGGTTGCTGTACAGCCGGTTGACCAGCAGCACAAAGTCGCCGTCGTCGATGATCTGCGCCAGGATGATACCCGACCGGTGGATGTACTGCGTGAACCGGTACGAGGGCCGGCCCCACGAGTACGTCACGTCGACGCTCGGCGGGAAGTTGGACGCCGCTTCCGTGTCGAGCACGAACCCGAACTTGCGCAGGATCGCCTTCTGGTAGTAGTGGCGCCCGGGCTGGGCCTGGGGCGCCAGCGAGTTGGGGTCGAAGTAGGTGGCGGGCCGCTGCGCGGGCGGGGCGCGCGCGAGCCGCACGCGGTAGGGCCGGCGGAACGGATTGCCCTCGCTGATGGACGACGCCTCGGCGATGGGCACCTCGACAAGCCGCAGCCCGTGCTGGAACGCCTCGCGCGCCCAGGCCTCGACGGCGTCCTCGATCAGCTTGGCCGTCACGTTCATCCACTCGATGCGGATGTGGTAGCAGTTGTCCGGGTTGTGCAGCCGGTCGTAGTGCAGGTCCACGCGCTCCGGCCGGTACGACCGCTTGCGGTGGTCGACGTCGTACTTCATCATCTTGCTGAGCACCACGCGCGGCTTCTTGCTGCTGTTCCCGCCGGCGCTGTCTCCTCCTCCTCCGGACGCTGCGTGCATTGTCGGTGTCGACGATCCTGACGGCGGCACGTCTTCATGGACCGACGACGGCCGCGACGGCACTTGCCGAAACCCATCGCCACCAATTCCGCCACCGTCCCGTTGCGGCGCCTGGTCCGAGACGGGCGTCAGCGGCGCCGCCGGCGCCTTGCGCGTATTGAACCAGCCGCCGCCGCTGCTGTGCGGCTTGGCAAACTCGCTGCAGATCTGGTAAAAGTACTGGCCGTCGCGAAACGGGTGCCGCTTCTCCACGTGCACAAAGATACCCTGGTGCTCAGCGCTTCGCTTTGTCTCCTTGGCGGTGTTGCCGCCCGCAGACGGCCCCGAAGAAGAAGAAGCGGCGCTGGCGCCTGCTCCGCCTCCTCCGCCCCCACCGTCGGTCGCAGCCGCATTGCCGCCGCTCCCGGTGCTGCCGCTGCTGCCCTCGCGCTCCCTCTCTTTGCCCTTGTCCGGCTGGCTCCCTTCCTTTTCGGCGGCCTCGGCCGCGTCCTTCTCCTTGTGCTCGCGGTCGCGGTCGGACACCATCAGCAGGTTCCCCAGCGCCTCGGCCTCCTCGCGGCTCTCGAGGTCCTCGACGTTGTCCAGCAGCCAGCTCGTCATGTCCGACCCGATGAAGCAGTTGTAGTGCAGGCGCAGGTGCCAGCGGCGGTTCTGCATGCGCACGCCGCCGCTCTCCACCGGCTGCTGCATCGCCTCGGCCAGGGCCGCCCGGTTGAGGCTGCCCTTGCGGAACGGGTGCTCGCGGTTGGTCACGAGCTGGCTCCTGCGGGGGATGCTCGCTGATAGGGAAGGATCGAGGTTGCTGCCGCCGCCGGTGCTGCCCTCGAGCAGCGGCAGCGTGCTCTCGAGCTCGGCGGCGATGACGAGCGACGGGTCCTCGGTCTTGTACACGACGTCGAGCGGGTTCGTGTCGAGCTTCTTCTTGCGGCGGTGCGTGCTCAGGTTCTGCAGGAAGTGGCGCTCCGACGCCGGGATGACGCGGTGCTTCTGCCACATCTGGCCCAGCTTGCGGATGCCCTCGATGCGCACCTCCTCTTCGTTGTCGCCCAGGTTCGTCGGGGCCGACGCCGACGACGCCGTTGCCGCCGACGCCGTTCTGTGCTGCGTCGGTATGGGGATCAGCACGAACCGCGCGCGCCAGAACCGCAGGTTCTCCGTCAGCTGCTCGTCGTGGCCCGCCAGGTACGAGTCGATGTAGTTCCAGTTGCGCTCGGCGCGGGGCGCGGCCGTGTCGATGGCGCTCGTGTAGTAGTCGCGGTCCAGCAGCGTGCGGATCGCCGGGCGGTACAGCGTGCTAGGGTTCGTGCCCCCACCACCACCTCCTCCATTACCACCGACGCCGTCGCCATTCGAACGACCGCCGCCGCCGCCGCCGTTGAACTCGTCCGTCTTGCGCTGGTAGATGTTGACCTGCACCTCCGAGATGTTGGCAAAGGACAGCTGGTGGATCGTGTTGCCGATGGACATGAAGATGCTCGTGCCGTCCTCGAAGGCCTGGTCCGCCGAGAAGATGTCGGCGATCTTCATCTGCTTCTGCCCAAAGGCCTTGGCCACGACGGGGCCGATCACGACCTGGAACCCCTGCGAGAGCCGCAGGCTGATCAGCTCGCGCATCAGGTCGTTGCGCGTCTGCGGCACCTCGGGCAGCAGGTCCTCGTCGGCCTCCTGGGAGACGCTGTACGGCTGCTGCTGGTACTCGCTCTCGAACTGCGCCTTGGAAGGGAAATACTCGGTGGTCAGGGGCACGGAGGCCGGCGAGCAGAGCGTCTTCCACCGCATGGCCCTGATCTCGCCGGGCCGGGGGAAGACGTGCTGCCAGCGGCTGTTGAACGTGGCCGAGTCGATCTTGTTGGCCTCGGGCTTGGACGGGTTGATCATCATGAGCCAGGGGGCCATGGCGGCCGTCGGCGACAGCGCCTTGGGGACCTCGGGCACCACCTCGGCCAGCAGCTTGGAGTTGTACACGCGCTGGTCGTCGGCGCGCAGCGCGTTCGAGTACCGCAGGTCGCGGTCCGACTCGTGGGGCAGGTCGGCCCGCCCTGCCAGGCCCGGCCCGAGGAACGAGCCGGGGGCTGCAGCTGCAGTCGAAGCATCGCCGCCGCCGCCGCCGCTGCGAATCACGATCGGCCGCGTCGGCGTTTCCGTGAAGGTCCCACGAAGACCACGTAGATCGGTTGTACTGCCGCCAATCACACGGCCAGCCCCGCCGCCCAGTCCCGACCTGTACCCAGACCGGTCGGCCGAGGAGAGACCGCCGTGCGGGGTGGACAGAGGCGAGTGCAGAAGGCCGTCGCCGGCGGCCGACGAGAACACGCCGGACGCTTTGGGCGTGCTGGGAGGAAGCTGGCCGGGTGCCGCGGCGGGCGCCTTGGATGACGCGGGCATGGTGAGGTGCATGTTCGGGGCCGGCAGGCGCGACGCGGCGACCGTCTCCGCGCTGACTTCGGCGGTGGCGACTTTCGGCGCCGCGATGCCGAACCCCCGCTGGCCCAGGCTGATCTGCCGCAGCGCTTTTGGCCCCTTGGACGAGGACGACTTGGAGCTCGCGATGCTGTCCTTGTCGAAGCTGACCGACCGCGCGGCGCCGTCGCGCGCGCTCTTGTAGTCCAGGCCGCGGCTGGACAGCAGCGCCGAGCTCCCCGGCGTCGGCGTCGTAGTAGTCGTAGTGAGAGGAGGCCGGGGGGTCGGGGTCGGGGTCGTCGACATGTAGCTCGCCGTCGACGACGGCCTGCGGTCCGAGGAGTAGGCGGATCCGTATCCGACGTCGCCGCCGCCTCCGCCTCCGCCTCCTAGAAAATGCTGCCGCCGCAAGGTGCTGGGCCCCGCGGCCAGCGAGCCCGACGACGGGGGCGGCGCGTCCTCCAGCAGCAGGTCGCGCCTGTTGCTGTGGTGGTGGTGGTGGTGCTGGTGGTGCTGGTGGTGGCCTGCCGTCGACGACGACGACGACACGTGGAGGAGGGCCCGCCGGCTCGCGGGCAGCTTCTGGCGCGTCGCGTCGTACTCCTGCAGCTGCTTCCAGAGCGACTTGCTGTTCTGCCTGGCCAGCTTGTCGGCGGCGAACTTCTGGAACCCGTAGACCTGGTCGAACAGGACGTTGGCCGCCAGCCTGTTCTGGACGACGAGCACGCCGTCCTTCTCGACGGGCGAGGACGACGCCAGCGCGGCGTCCTCCGACGACGGCTTGAAGGCGGCGCGCGGGAACAGCGGGTCCATGTGCAGGGGGGTCGTCTCGATCTCGTTGGTCTCGAGCACGCCGCGCATCTGCAGGTCGTACATGCGGCAGCGGACGGCGAACTCCTCGAGGTGCCTCCCCGGCCTGGACCCCTCGAGGGCGAGCGGCGGGAGCGGCACGCCCTGGCGCATCAGCAGCTCGCCGGGCTCGCTGGCCCAGTAGGAGACGTGCAGCCACTGGGGCAGGGCGTAGACCCAGCTGTCGTTGAAGCGGTCGGCCGCCGACGACGACGAGGCCAGCGGCAGCATGGCGCCCCCGGCGTAGGGAGACGAGCGCTGGGTGCTCTCGGTGGCCTTGCCGGGCGACAGCGAGCCGGCGCCGATGCTGGAGTAGCTGCCGTAGAGCGGGGTGGTCTGCTTGGGCGTGCTGCCGCTGCCGCTGCCGGCGATACCGCCGATGCCGCCGAGGCCGTGGCTGCCCCGCTGGCTGTTGCTGTTGCTGTTGCTGTTGCTGTTGCTGTTGCTGCTGTAGGACCGCGACTTGGCAAAGTCCCGCTCGAGGTAGTGCGGGTGCCGGAACCGGAAGAGCGGCGCGTAGTGCAGCGGCACCTTGGGGACGCAGATCAGGTCGATGCCGATGCCGTTGCCGATCAGGGCCTCGGTGGTGCGGCGCAGGGCGTCGTACTCGACCTCGAAGACGCCGGAGCCGGGCGTGATGACCACGACGGAGATGCCCGTGCGCATCAGGTCGCGGTCGACGTAGTCGTGGGAGAAGAGCGTGGACGCCATGTTGATGGCCTCGAGCACGTTGCCGTACATGGCGGGCGACGACTCGGCCTGGATGTGGTGCTGGTACTTTTGGCCGAACGGCTTCTTTGTCGAGGACGGCGGCGGCGGCGGCGGCGGCGGCGGCGGCGGCTCGTTCTCGGACTGCGAGGCGGAGGCGGCCGTGTCCGGGCGCAGGAAGGCCAGGTGGTGGAGGCTGATGTCGCGGCGGAAGAGGTTGAACTCGCGCTTGAGCTGGTAGAGGATGCGCGTCCACTCGCCGCTGGACATCTCGCTGACGACGACGCGGTAGAAGTCCTTGTAGGGGCGGCGGCTGCCGGCGGCCTGCACGCCCGTGTAGTACGAGTCGTGCTGCGCCGAGGTCTCGGCCAGGTCGAGGTCGGCGGTCAGGCCCGTGTCGTACTCGACGCGCGCGAACAGCACGATGGTGACGAGGTGCTTGACCTTGCGGGCGGCCCACCGCTGGAACAGCGCGGGCAGCAGGCCGTTGACGACCTTGCTAAAGATGATCTCGCCGGAGCAGTCCGGGTCGAAGTCCCACATCTCGCGGGCCATCTGCACGAAGAGCACGAAGCGCGCGGACTCGCTGCGGAAGATGGGCCGCGTGTTCTTGCCGAAGAAGGCGGACTGCACGCGCTTGCCCTCGACGAAGACGTGGGTGATGGTGGCCTTGATGGTGCTCATGAACACGACCATCTGCCCCCGGTAGATGGTGCGCTCGGCGAGCTCGGACACGGCCAGGCGCCACATGTCGGCGCGCGAGAGGTACTGGTCCTTGAAGACGAGCTCGACGTGGGAGGCCTCGATGGCCGGGTTGCTGGCGTCGACGGGGGTGAGGAGGACCGTCGACCCCTTCTTCATCCCAAAGGCGTCGGCCACGCGCTTGGTCACGTAGATCTCCACGGTCGGGTGGCGCGCCTTGAGCTCCTTGGGCATGTCCTTGACGATGAACAGGTAGCGGCGGCCGGCGTCCAGCTCGGGCGGCGCGGGGGTGGCGCTGCTGCCGGGGGCGCTGCCGGCGCCGTCCGGGGCCGCCGCAGAAGGACCCCCAGCAGCGCTTGTATTGTTGGTGTTGTTGTCGGCCGCACCAGGAACCGACGCCGCGAGGTCCTCTTTGCGGCCCGCGACGGCTCCGCGCCGCATGCTGTTGGTGCCGAACCCAGGTCGCTGGTCGGGCAGCACGTCAATGGCCATCAGCTGGCCGGGCTGCACGCCGTCGTCGAAGTGGTCGAGGTTCAGCAGCACCTCGTCGTGCGCAAACCCCTCGTTCACGGTGACCGTGCAGGTGCGCTCGAAGACGGGCGGCGGGTGCTTGGCAAAGGCGTGCTCGCGGATCGTGGAGTTGCTGGACACGGTGTCGGGCGAGCGCGGGCGGCGGGGCGGCGGCGAGGAGGAGGAGGAGGAGGGAGGAGGGGGGCCGTCGGGCGTGTGGGGCGTCGGCGGCTCCCCGGCGGTCGAGAAGGGGCCCGCGTGGGCAGCGTCGCCGCTCAGCAGGGCATCTGCGGGCGCGGCGTCGACGCTGGAGCGGCTGAACTGGCGCAGGTGGGAGGCCCAGCGCGGCGCGGCCTTGCGCGGCGTGTGCGCCGGCGAGAATCCGTTGCGAGACATCGTCGCGGCGGGCAGGGGCGCGGCAGGTGCGGCATCGGAGGCGGGGCCCAGTGTGCGGTCGCCCAATTACGTCGTGGCCAGAGCGTGGTTGTGTGGTGACGATGCTCCAGGGTTGTGGCGAGGGACCTTGGGGGGGGACAGCTTGGGGGGGACAGCTTGGGGGGAAGCTTGCGTCGTTGGTGGAGGGAGAAGACGAGCTGGCGATGGCGGCAGAATAATGGCAGGCGGTGTTATGCAGGTGCTTAGCACTCACCGCCTTCCGAATTGGGACAGCTCTACAAAATGTCCCTTGCGGGCACAAGGCACAGCGAATTCATGAACGCACCTGGACGGCAGACTAATGGGAGACTTTTACGTGCTTGTTTAACGTAGATTATTGTGTCTTCTTGTAGAACGGGAATGCTACCGGATGCCGGGCCGGCCTGCAGCACATGTCTCGCCGCGGAGCTGTCGGTGCTATCCAGCTGCAGCGGGTGTCTACGAGGCGTGTCGAATGGAGATGCAAAGAATGCGGACCAGTTTGCGGGCAAGGTTGCGGTCACACATCGAGACAAAGCTCTCATTTACGAGCTGCAGTCCAGCTATGATGGCACAGGGTGTCCAGCCACGGTGGGACGGGACGGTGGTAGCCGAGCACGAGACGGGAGACTGGCACGGGCGATGGCGTGGTTTCGGGATGGCCGTCCGGGAGACGAGAAAGGAAATGGGACAAGAAAGACCCGCGGCGTGCTCATTGGGTTCCGATGCAGACAGGAACTGGTGCCTGCATGCAACGGCCAGCATGGCTGTGCGCTGTTGGACGGGTCGCTACCTTGCCGCTGGCATTGGATGCCGAGCTGGATGGCGAGAATGGCCAGGAAGTACAGAGAGCTGCAAGGGGAATACGCTGGGACGGCACTGAAGATGGAAACCAAAAATGTAAAAATGAAGAAAGAGAAATGTGGAAGCCTGGGCTAGAGCACGCAGTACCGACGCCGCCACCCGCCGTCCCTTTCTTGCAGGCAAATCGGATCGCGTTCGCCGGCGCTCGATGGCCGCAAACGTTCTAAACCAAGTTCGAGACCAAGTTCCCAACCAACCAGCGGCGGCACCAGCAGCGGCACCAGCAGCCCGAGCACGGCTTCGACATTTTCTGCTTCTCTCGTCTCTGCGTATCTCCGCATCGGCTGCAGCTCGGGTCAAGTGGCCCAGCGATCCCGACGCTGTTGTTGTTCTCGCATGCGACGGTCTGCATCGTTCGTTGTCAACTCTTAAATACCTCTGACATAGATTCACGTCGACAGCTTGTCACGCATCGACTGTTTCGACTGCTTCATCTGTTCTCTGGTTCAGCCGCCACTCACGCGAAACGCCCACTTGCTCATTGCCCAACCGTCCTCCCACAAGCAGCCGTGATCGACTTATGATCACCCAGTCCTCGGCTCTTCGAGTTTCCTCTGTTTCCTTTTCTTTTCCTTTTCCTTTTCCTTTTCCTTTTTTATTTTATTTTATTTTTCTTTCATTTTTCTTTTCTTTCATTTCTTTTCTATTTTTTTTCAATTCTATTTCGTGTCCTTCTCTGTTCCAACACTCCATCCCTTGCTCTTGACCAAACCACCATGGGATTTAAACTCACGCCTAAGCGGCGCCTCATGGTGACCATTGGCATCTCGTTTGCTTTCTTTGTCGCCGAGATCACGGGTATGGGCTGCGCCTAGGAGAAGGATCACCCTCGTCATCTCTTCGTCTCTTCGTCTCGGTCTCGGTGGCTAACCCAACTAGTTGCGTTCATGACCAAATCGCTGGCACTGCTGGCCGACGCCTTTCACTACGTACATATGCCCTGACGTTTCTCACATCGAGCTACCTGTTTCATATCGAACATCGATCACTAACGTCCCAACGTGTCTCGTCAGATGAACGACCTGATCGGCTTCATTGTCGCGCTGGTTGCCGTCATCGTCAGTGTGCACCTTGGAGGGCCATCGAGGCCACGATGAGAGACCCTGGTTTTGTCTAAAATGTCTGACATCACGGCAGATCTCGGAGCGCTCCGACTTCCCGCAGGAGCTGTCGTTCGGCTGGCAGCGCGCGCGGCTGCTCGGCGCCTTCTTCAACGGCGTGTTCCTCCTCGCCCTGGGCCTCAGCATCTTCCTCCAGTCCGTCGAGCGCTTCATCTCGCTGCAGCGCGTCGACAACCCCAAGCTGGTGCTCATCATGGGCTGCGTCGGCTTTGGGCTCAACGTGATCAGCGCCGCCTTTTTGCATGGTATGCGAACGCGAGGCTGCTTACACTTGATGTCCTCTTTCTAACACCACATCTAGAGCACGACCACGGCGACGGTCACGGCCACGGCGACGTCCACGACCACGGCGCGCCCGAAGACGTGCCGCACGCGCACGACGAGCACGAGTCGTCTCACGACCTGACGGTGAGCAACGGCATGACGCCCCTCTCCTCTCGCCCCCATGTGCTAACGCCCGGAGCAGGCACTCCACTCCCATGCCGAGCACCGCCACCTCACCGTCCAGGCCGCGGGCGGCGGGCGCGACCTCAACATGCTCGGCGCCATGGTCCACGTCCTCGGCGACGCCCTCAACAACGTCGGCGTCATCGCCGCCGCCCTCGTCATCTGGAAGACCAGCTACGGCGGCCGCTTCTACGCCGACCCGGGCGTCAGCATGGCCATCGCCCTCATGATCCTCGTCTCCGCCGTCCCGCTCGTCAAGAGCAGCGGCACCATCCTCCTCGAGAGCGCGCCGCGCGGCGTCGACCTGGAGGACGTGAGGCACGACCTCGAAAAAATCCCCGGCATCGAGTCCGTCCACGAGCTGCACATCTGGCGCCTCGACCAGAAAAAGGCCATCGCCTCGGCCCACGTGGTCGTGTCCGACCAGACGACCGTGTCCGGCTTCATGGAGAAGGCCCGCACCGTCAGCGAGTGCCTGCACGCCTACGGCGTCCACTCGGCCACGCTGCAGCCGGAGCTGGCCTTCTCGGCGCAGGCGTCGCAGGCGTCGCAGGCGTCGCTGGCCGAGGAGGGGGGAGGAGGAGGAGCAGGGTCGTCGTCGTCTTCATCGTCGCCGTCTGCCCTGCCTGCCCCGAATGAGGCCGAGATGCTGTCGGCCAGGGCGGCACCGGCGACAGCAGCAGGGAACGGAGACAACAGCGACAACAGCGACAACAGCGACAACAACGGCACCAGCAGCAGCAGCCGAGGAGCAGAGCGCCGGCCGTCGAACGCAGTCTCGGTCATCCGTAGGAGGACGGCCGGGGCGGGCGGCTGCCAGATCCCGTGCGGCACGCTCTGCGAGAACCTGATGTGCTGCAAGTAGAAGAGGGGAGGTAAGCAGAGGAGATGCAGAGGAGACGGGACTCGGCGGGAACGGCGGCTACGAAGTAGCAGGCGACATGGAAAAGAGTCCGGTTGCGGTGAGCGTTGCGTTGCGCTGTGTTCCTCTTGGTGATCAATTTTGCACCCCGAGCTATGGCGACATGCCTGTGCATCTGTCATGTTTTTACATGGCTCTATTTTCCGTACAAATGAATGAAACAAAGACGAGGTTCTCATTGGAAGGCGCGCTTCATATTACGTGAATGCTGCTGGAGGGGGAGACGCTGCGAGGCTCGCCCCAGTCCGTGGGGACGGCTCTCGTGGGGACGGCTTCGTGGGGAGAGAAGCATTAGCGTGGGGGCAACGACTTGGGCGTCGACGTGCTGCAGCTTATGAATCATCTTACGTCGACGAGCAGAGGCGAGCCCGCATGGAGCTGCTCGTCTGGCGATCGACGTGGTACGCAGGGCGCCCGTTGCGACGATGACAGCATGTGGCCAGGGCCGCTGGACGCAAGTTTGCATCACGAAGCTGCTGTGCGGGCAGGCCTGTCTCGATCGTCCCTCGATAAGCTTCCAATTCGTAGATGGGCCTATTGGAACGAACGACACGCAGGATGTCTCGTCGAAAGAAGTGCACAAGTATAAAGGCTGCGTGTACAGAGAGAGCCGCTTATCATGCAAAAGTACCTGTGTAACAACAGAACCAACGACGAGAGCTTCTGATAGCAAACTACTAGCAAACTGCTAGCAAACCTGTGCTCGCACGCCTATGCACGCTCATAGGCGATGCAACCCACCCCGTCGTCGACACCAATGGCACACAAGGTGCTCTTCAGGAGGGGGGCTGCGCGAATGGCCTGGAAAACAAGAGTTTGGTAGAGAGGCGGCCGTGACATGGAAAGGGGGTTCTCCTTGTCCCGCACTCGCGGAGCGAAGAAACACACGGTGATACCTACTCTGGACATTCCTCCGTATTGCTCCCGCAGCAGCGTCCTTGTCGCTGCACACGTGGTAACGAAGCGCGGAGATCCTTCATCTCGGAGGTTGCGAATCTCTGGCTCCGACCGACCTGGGATCGACAACGAGGAGCCAATACTTCCGCGGTCCTGCGAGCCATGGCCTGGCCAGCCGTCATCCGCTGCCCGCGAGTATATTGCACGCAGAGCGATGGACAACGCTGGACCAACCAAAAACAAAGAAACCAGGAAGCCCTGTCCGCGGCTCGGCTGCGATGCCCGCAGAGAGACAGAGAAGGGCTTGGTTGTCGCTCAGGGGGGGTTAGTCTTGACCGCCTCGTTTGCAAATCTGGGCAGGCTTTTCGAACGTCTTACACCCGGTCGCTGATAAGGCCGCTGGTTGTGTCCCTGTGCTTGTCCTTGCTTGTCCTTGCTTGTCTGTCCGCCGCTCTTCTGTCGTTTTGCCAACTCATACCCTCCACAACAAAAAGGCCCCGGAGCAGCCGAGGAGACACTTTCCTGCTTCTGTCCTCCTGTCCTCCTGTCCTCCTGTCCTGGTGTATCCGGTGCACGAACACCGGAGAGGGTGGGCAGCAGACGGTCGACTTTAGGCGCCAAGGCGAGAAATAATGAAAATGGGATGATTGAGACGATGGGGGAAAAAAGGAATGCCAGCCACCGAGCCAGCCTTCTCGAACACTCGCCGGGCCGTGGGGACAATATGGGGCGCGCCCTAAAGTGCCGATGACGAAGGAAGCGACGGTTGAAACGGCGCAGCTAACGGCGTCTCTTTGGCTTTTTGGCTTTTTGGCTCTTGTCGTAGCGGCCACGATGGCCGCGTCTGGGCAGCAGTGGTGTGGCGCACGCACGGCCGGTGAACATGCAGCAGAACATGCAGCACGAGAGTGAAGTAGTGCAAGCCTCCGTGCCCAGGCTGTGCTGGCGTCGCAGTCGAAGCCGCAGGGCCGCTCGTTTGGGCAGCCTCGCACACCGCAAGAGGGGGGCCTCTGCTTTTCCCTTTTCTTTTTGCCCTTCTTTTCTTCCTTTTCTTGTTCTCTGGCCACCCCTCAACCCCCTTTCTCCCCGCTGGCTGACCACCACGGCCTCGTCCAGATTCGGGAGGCTCGAGCCGAGCTGCTGAATTGCCTGCCGCACCCGCCGCCCGTTTTCCTGTTTGGGGTGCTGCTGTATCTTAGGAGGGCTGTCTGTCCGCGCGTATTTCCCCGTCCGTGGTATCTCAACGCGCGTGCGCTCCTCCTCGCTCGCTCGACTGACTGATGCTGCTTTCTTGCCGTCGCAATCTGTGCATCACACATTGCTGGTGACCCCCTGGCCCCTGCGAGCCCAGGGCGCCGGGCTGCCGCCCAGGGCTTCCCCGAGATTGCAGCCCTTCCTGAATCGAGTCAAGAGCCAATGCGAAAACAGGCAAACAGGCAAAAGACGGCCATGGAACGCAGCGCGGTGGGATATCAATTACGACGTAGCGCAAGTCGTATTTCGCGGCCAGATCGCTGCCGTGTCTGTTCGTCGCCCTCTCGTCTGTGTCGCTGTCCTGTCCCTCACCGCCCTTCCTCCCCCTTTCTCTGGCCTTCGGAGAACAGACATATCTTCCTTTCTGGAACGTTGTATGCGTTCGTCGACGGCAATGCGCGCACACAGCACGGGGTGTTCCAATACTCCGCCGTTGCGCCGTTCCAGCCTGGATCATTGTCTGGGGTGCGCTGGGCCAGGCCAGGGCCTCTCTCTCCCAACGTGGATCCGCGCCCAACCATGGTCCAGTGATGCAAACTGATCGCAGCGAGGGGGACGACCCGCCGTATGCGCTCTGCGAGGCTCTAGCTCTCGCTTCCGCTGTGCTTTCTTTTTCGTGTTTTCGTGTCTCGCTTTGGCTTCGCTCTCGGTATTTCTGGCCCTTGGGACGACACCCTGTGGTGCTAGCGCTGCCACTAATTGAGACCCGTTCCCCAGGAAGCAGGAGGCGGATCCAGACGCTGCTCCGTTCTTTCCCTCTGGCGAGCAGTCAGAGCTGCAGCGATGGCAGCGCGCTAGCAACAGAGCGGGCACCGACTGCCTTTTCTGTCTGTGCTAGTGTGCATGCGCTTTCCCGCTGTGACGAGAGCGGACAGGCACCGCCTTCTTGTGCTCTTGCCCGCGGCCGACCATCCACCTCTCTCCACCCCACCATAGTGGCAGTTTGCTCTTTCCCGCAAAGTGCCTTCTTTTCTCCATTTTATTTTCTTGCACACCGCCGGAATTGGCAAGGGCGGGCAGGGCGAAATAGAGGAAGGCGCGGGCGAGCCGTACCTGCCTCGTCGACCGAAGGGAAGGGAAGGGGAGAAACGACGAAGAGAGGAAGGGGAAATAGACAAGTTCGGAAAATAGAGCAAGCCAAAAATAGACAAAAAACACAGACGTCGCTTCGCAAAACAAGCCAATCTTGAACATCTTCTGGCATCGGAATGCGTCTCCGCGACCTGCACCGGCATGCTGCGCGGCACGCAGACGTGTATTAGTCAAGACGCTACTCGTATTTTTCGGCGGACCGGCGGCGCAAATCGCAATCGACGGTAGCAGCGCGAAAACAGAGGAGAAAAGAGAACTAAGGAAACTAAGAGAAACTTGCCGGCCGTTTCTCGCCGGTCGGCGAAGCCAGCGGCTCGTTTTTCTGGTTCTCGTCGGCTTTTCTGCTGATTCTGCTTCTTCTGCTTCTTCTTCTTCCTCTCCTCTCCTCCCAAGGCTGCGTGGCCGCCGGCATCGTCACCTCGCGCCCACCAGCCGCCCTCTTCGTTTCTCGCCCTCCTCCCAATTTCCTGCTTCCTCTCGTCGCTGCTGCCCTGTCCGCCCGGCCTGCTCGGCTGCGTCTGCCGTCCTCGTCCCGGCCGTCTCTTCGTCTGCTCGTCTCCTCGCCTCCTCGCCCCCAGACTCGACACAATCCCAGTGCCATTGGGTGGCATCCAGCGATCTCCAGCTGCCCCATCCCTGCGCCGGTCAACCGCCTCTCATTTCCCGCCCTGTCCTCCCATTCCGCCTCAGCGCCAGCTTTCCGCTTGTTTCTTCCACTCGTCTGCCTCTCAATTTACCGGCCGCGCCCGCTCCATATCTCCAGACACTCCACATCTTCATATCGCCATATCGCCTTTTCGCCACAGTGGAAACCTGGAGTCGCATATCCCCTCACCGACGACGTCAGTTATCAGATGCCAGCCAACCGCTCGGCGGCCCAGACAGCGTCGAAGCAGGGATCGCCAGCCACAGCATCCGCGGACGACCCAGAAAATGCAAAGACCCTCTTGACGCGCCACTTTTTGCCTCTTTCGGCCTACGTCTTGACGTCGTCTCCATCGTGCCGCTCCACTGGCTCTGTTGCCTGCTGCCGCTACACGGGCAGGAGGACCTATAAGAGAGGCCTGGCCGTCAGCTCCGCGTTTGCGTGCATGCGACTTATAGCAGCTGATTAAATACAACAACCCACTGCTCCGTCTATACTGCACTCCGCCTCAGACAGGCCAACGAGAGCCGACGCGGCGGGCTCATCGATCTGTGGTCAGCGTTGTGGCGATTGGCGACTGCAGGGCCGCTGACACAAGCTCGCGACGACTCGTCCCGTCGAGCTGTCTCCCGACGGCCAGAGCGGTCAGGCGCCGCCCAACGACGACGCAGCAGCGAAAAGGGGGCGCGGCTCGAAGGACAAGAACGGTCTGTAGCCGTTTCGTGTTGGACAAGACCGCCGCTGGCTTGCTTTTGTGTGCCAGCCAGACGCAGGATCTTGGCCACGGCAGCCTCCTATCTCTTCAAAGCTTGGTCCGCCTGGTCCGCTCGTGTCAGCAGCCGGCCTTGTTGCCTGCGAGGACCTCCCTTTCTTCACCGCTGCGGCACAACGTCCCTTTGGTTCTGTCCTCTCGTCTCTTCGTTTCTATTTTCCCCTTTTCTCTTTTGCCCTTTTGCCCTTTTGCCTTCTCTCCTTCTATCCTTCTTTCCTCCATTTATTTTGTTTTTTGTCTTGCTACCCTTCTCCACCGACATATCACGCAGCCAGGCAAATGGACTTCACCAGACAGCACTTACACAGTTTCGCGTTCCGCCCTCCGCTTTAAGATCTTTCGATCAGAAGCAGCGCAACCCGAACAAATACCAATCACACGGCCGGCTGGACATTGTGTCTAGCGCGCGACTTGGCTGGCCATGTTGGGAAAGCTGTTCAACCTCACGACTGGCGCCGGCGCCGGCGCCGGTCCGAGCGCTTCTCCCCACGCCGGCCAGCCCTCCGGGACGCCCGAACCCGTGTCATCTCTAGAGTCTGTCCAGGAAGATCTTCACACACGGAGCCTGCTCTACCCCGATGCCCAGGCCCTGTTCCAGCACCGCCAAGACCAAGTCTTTCCCCTTCCCGGCAGCCCTCATCTTCCAGCTGTCGCTGCTTTAGCATCTGCTTTCGACTACGATGGCGACGTCGACCTCGACATGCGCGACGTCCGCGTCCTGATCATGCAGGATGGCATAAGCTCAATACCAGCGAGCCTCCTCTACGACTCCCAGTCGCCCCCTTCGCCGCCTACCCCTACCGTGCCTGACCGGCCGTCGACCATGGGCGGCCTGTCCCACTTCAACCACGGCTTGCAAGATTCCTCGCGACGCTTGCCTACTTCGCCGCGGAAACCGAGCTTGAGCCACACGACCCGGCCTGTGGTGATACAGCCGGACAGTCCGCAGCTTCGCCAGAGCGCCACGTTTGACCGGAGGCCGTCTCTGCACAGTCGCAGCCACTCGCGCCTGGAGACCGAGGCACAGCGAGCGTACCGCGAGTACGCCGACGAGATTGGTGTTTTTTCGAGCTGTATTTTCGGAAACTCCGAGCTCTTGGCCTACCGGGGCACTTCTACGAAAGTCCACGTTCTTCCCCCCGACTCGCATGCTGCCGATCTCTCGTCTTCGATGCTCCACGATGGTCGCGGATCCCTTGGTCGATCCAGCATGCGGTCTAGCAAGCTGTCACAGTCATTCTCGTCTGAGTCGGCCGCGATGTTTCCTCACCATCCACCGGCCTCTTCGTCATCGTCTCTGGCTGCCGGACCTTCGCGATCTATCGACCGAAAGAGGGTTCTCATCACAAGGCTCTTTCCCGTTGCTCTACCAAACGACGAGGATACCAACCATGCAACGGCCCCGCACAACCGCGTTTCTGACGAAACCGGCGGCGGCGGTTATCCCTTTCCTGCTCATGGAGACGACGGAAATCTTAAGAAGAAAAAGAAAGCGCAGCTTAAGCAGAAGCGAACGCCTATGTATGCCATTGCTCTGATTGTCACCCTCCCGCAACCTCCGCCGCCACCCGTCCAGGCATATTCTGCTTCCAGGAGCGCCTTTCGCGGGCCCGGCTCTTACTCTGAGCAAGATTCTTTTCCGTCATCGTACGGATCTGGGCGGCGCGTGGGCTGGGCACTTGCCACTGCAGCGGTCGGCGGAAACAACGGCAACGGCCTTGGTATCGATGTATCGACAGGTGACTCTACCACAGGCGCCAGCACCGTTCCTGGCGGTGTGATTGGCGCAACAACCGATCTAGAGGAGCGGATGGACCCCATCACGCAGCATTGGGACATTATCATGCGTGCCCTCACGCAATTGCAGACAGTCACATCCGCTGCCATCCTTACCCTTCTACGTGCTGTCGACGTGTCATCTCCGGAGCCATACTCGTCCTCTATGTCGTCATACGTCTCGAGAGCAGCTCCATTCAATGGGCGACGCAGCGAAGATGGATTTGGCCCCGTAAAGGCGCCAAAGACAAACGCAAAGCTGGTGACCCTCCTGCCAAACGCGCTGATGGACGTGGATCGGATCGGACGCGAGGTCGACAACGCAAGGGGCCGTATTGCTGTTGGCCTACGTGCGCTGAGGGTCGTCACGGGCCAGAATCGCTGGGGTATCTGGCGCGAAGAAGCCCGGTGGGTGTCGCGCTGGGCAGCTTCCGTTAGGGAAAGAAGGCAACAGGAACAAGCACAGCCGCAGCCCCAGCCCCAGCCATCACACCTACAGCCGCTACCGCTACAGCCGCCATCCCAGCAAAACCAAGATCCGTTCCTATACAACCTCTTAACTGCTTTCCTCTCCACCCACACCGACTGGTTGCAGGCGCTGAGTCCAGCACGATACCGCAAACGGCATATGATGCTGCAGTCAAGCAAAGGAAGCGACGATTCTCTGTCTGCCAGGACCGTCATCGTGTCACGCGACAAGACTGCTGCCAGGCGCATCGTCTTCCTTCTGTCAGCTTTTCTTCCCGCAGCGCAAAGTTTCCCGAACAGCGTCCGGGTTCATCGCCCCAGCACCTCCATGTCCTGGGGTGCGCTTTCTCAGTCGCCTCCGGCGTCCTACATTGTGCCCATCATAAAAGAACAATCCCTCCGTCGGAAAATCAACAGACGGGGTCCTGGCGGAAGTGGCCGGCGGTCGTCACACTCCCGCAATCTCAGCTTCCAGGGACAGGCTATCGCCGGCGGGGCCCCTGCTCAGAGGTCCGCCTCCATGTCCGTGACCGGTCTCCCAGCTCCGTTGGCGCACATGAATCTGCACAGAGGAAATCACGAAAGACGGCCATCCGACACGGCATCAATTCGCACTGCCAATCTGCCATTCACTGGCAGTGACTTCGCGACGCGAAAAAGCAGTGCTGCAACAATGACGACGATCACATCGGACGCCACAGTGCCACACTTTGCGACCTTGCAGCGCTCGGAGTCGTCATTTGCGGAGAGGCCGAATAGCAGTGCGAGCAGCGCTGCTGCGGACGATCTGAAGCGCACTCTACAGCGGGGTGACAGCGGCACGAGCCAGCACAGCCCGCTTCTCCTTCTGCAGCAACAGAGCAGCGCTCTCCATTTCTCGCCCGGGGGCGAAACGGATCTGCGCAACCAAAGCCTCCGCTGGGGGAGCATGCTGAGCGGCTTTCTCAGCGGTCGCCGCCGGGACTCGACCTCGAGCAATACCGGCGGCGGACACAGCCGCGGCTCCTCGATAACGTCTTGGGATCCGTTAGGCAAACGAGGTGCTCTTCCACCATCGTCCCCTAGTAAACCGCGTCATGATCTAGGGTCGCAAGACAGACAGCAGCAACAGCAGCAGCAGCACCAGCAGCAACAGCAGTCGGAGAGCCAGGGGCGCGGAACTGGGCAGCTTTCTGGTTCAACAAAGAAGAGTTCCGCTCATGAAAAGCCCGGTACGGTGCCATCATCTGACGAGGCGATTGATCCACATACGCCCCGGCTTTCTCAAGACAGCCCGAATCTTACGGGGATCACCTTTGGAGGAAGCGACTCGTTCCGTCGCGCTCCAGACCCGAATGGCGCATTCGAGTCTCCTGTCAAGACAACAATCAACGCCGAAGACGGCGTGATTGACGTGGACATTTCGTTTCCGGACTACATCCGATCGTTTGAGACGGCCGTCAGCTCGCCCTCCAGCAGCGGGTTTCTGTCGACGCCGGGCTTTGGAAGCGGCCTGGATGCATTTGAGCAGTCCTGCCGTGTCTCGGTCGACGGCGACCTTCCCGCGAATGTCGCTGGGTGGCTTCAAAGCTACCACCCGGACTTCTGTCTCCAGGCAATTCCGCCCCAGGGCAACCTCATGGCACAGATCAAAGAGTCACTCCGCACGGAGCCTTCGCCGTCCGGCTTTGCATTCGAGCCTGAGCCGACCCTGGGGGGCCAGCAGCAGCCCCACCTGGGCGAGCGATGGGTGGACATCTCGAGCGCCATTGTTGTCGACGCCGCCAAATTGACCATCACCCGTCTGAGCTACAGCCGACTGATCCGGCCAAAGGCGGCGACGGCAGAAGTGGCCACCCCGAATAGCGGCAACAGCCCATCGATGCCGGCCGCGGCAGCGACTCCCGCCACCGTGCCATCTCAAGAGGTGCACCTGCTCGACGAGCGCTTTGTTGAGGAGCCGATCGTGTCCACCGACAGCGTCCTGACGCGGGCCATTGAGCGCGTCATTGCGCAGGGCGTCGCCGGGAGTGGCAGCGGCGGCGTGGGCATAAACGCGGCCGCGGGCGTGGGTCCGGGCGGCGGGGGCGTCTTTGACCACCTGACCAGCGGCGACAGCGCCGCCGACAGCAGCGGGATCAGCACAGACAACTCGGCGCGGTCGTCCCGCTCGGCTAGCATCCGGCGGGGCCGGGGTCGGCGAGACAGCCTGTCGATCGGACCCGACGAGCGCGAGCCCTACCCCCACGTGCCGGTGCGGCCGCGCTACGTCAACCCGTCGCCCACGAATGCGCCGTACTCGCCTCTGACCCCGGCGGGGCTCGAGGAGGTGCCGCGCGCCGAGTGCAAGACGGTGATCCTGTCGGCGCTCGAGGAGATCGTGCGGGATGTGGTGCAGAGCAAAGACCGAGACGACCAGACGGACGAGGCGGAGAGCGACGCCGCCGCCCCGAAGGACGACGACCACGAAGAGCCGAGCGTGCTGCGGCACGCCGTGCAGGCGTGGCTGGAGAACATTGATTCGGGCGAAGTTTGACGACTGCAGACGCAGAATATTTCTTTTGCCTCTCACCATTCTCTGGACCCCCCGGCCTTCTTCTTTTCCTTTGTTTTCTTTTGCTTTCTTCATACCAGCGATTTCCCATTGCGTTTTGCACGCCATCATGCCGTGTTTCTTGATTTCATCTTTCAACATCACTGTCATTGTTCTTATTGGCATCTCATTTTCTTCATTAAAGCGCTTTTTGGGGGTCTTTCAACAATACATTTTGATAATGGAGGGAGGTGTTCAGGGCCGGTAGACAAGGAGAGGAGGGGGTGATGGGATCTGTTGCCAGGCGTTTTTTTGATGGAAAGGTGGGCAAGGCGTCAACAAGAAGAATTTCTTTCTTATTTCATAATTGGGGACCACCACTACACGATGCTGGGGGTGATACTGCACGAACTAACCTAGCTGTCATGTTTTTTGGCCGGCGATTTAGACTGTGCCGGTTAATCTAATTCATGAACTCAAGACAAGCGATGCCATCTTTCGTGATTGTGCTTCCGCATTATTTCTCGTAGATATGTAGGACAAATCTCCGTAGTCTCTCATCTTGCCATCCTTGCCACCTCCTACATAGTATCCAAACTACAAGCAAGACTCAAACAAGCCAAGCCTAGCTCGATGGGCGACGGAAATATATGTGCTCTCTTTATGTGTTTTAACGTTACGTCTGGTTCTCGGGCAGAGTGGAGATGTTCTACGGAGCCACTAGCCATACAGCAAGTCAAGAACGAAACAGAGCGGTTAGGTAGGCAAGGACGTTTGTCGGGTCAATTGAAGATGAAGCCTTTTCCTGACTATTCCCTTCCAACGTCTTTTGGCATATATTTGCTTTCCGTTTCGCGGTGTTTTATCCCGCCTCCATACATTATTCACTTGCAAAATAAATGAATCTATGCAGGAACCATTGTTTTTCGTGGGTGCTCCGGATAAAACGTGGGAATCATGTAAATTGTACAAGTCGAGGTTCGGACCCCCTTTGTTCATCCTCCGCAAGAGCAGCAGAAGCGGCCCCAAACAACAAAGACACTCTGCAGAAGATGAGGTTTTTTTTTTTTTTTGCGTAGCTATGTGAACCAGGAGCACCATCTCGAAGATGGCCAGCCTGTCTCCTCTGTGCTTCTCAGACTCGTCTCATCGTGATCTTCACTGTCGCCCAGATATTCACACATCCACACATCAACACACACACATCCTACCTGCTTTCCCCTTTTCCCTTGCCGCCTCGGCTTGTTTAAATTTTGGGTATAACCCTTGGGGATACTCTCGTGCCGTTCCTCTCCTGGCGGAGGCACGCAAGATGAGGAGACGCTGCCCTGGAATGGCGAATTGGCCCACCAGCAGGCGAGCAGACCCGTTCCTGTTCGTTCGTCTTAACCGCCTCTCATTCTCTGCTCATTCTCGGCTCATCCTCGTCTATGATTTCCCAAGGCTATTGGGGTCTCTTTCTGTTGGCCCTCTTTCCTGCGGTATCCCCTCCCCCCTTTTTTAATCAATTGCAATTCGCTTCTACTCACCTCCGCCTTCGTCCGCCGTTGGTGAGGCAAATAAACTTTTTTTTTGCCCAACAGTCCACGGCTTGGCTTTTCTCCTCCTCTCGGCTTTGGGGTTTGCTCTTTTTGTTTATCATTCCATTTTATAAAAATAAGTTTACCTGGCCGCCCTTGGTCGTGAAACTTGTTTTCTTCCCTTCTTCCCTTTTTCTACTCTCCTGCTTTTTATTCTCGTCTTTCTTACCCCTTGCTCTGACCTTGGTTCCACAGCAGATCGTCGGTATCTCGCCCTCTCTCGTTCACTCTTCATTCATTTGGCCCTTACTGTCTTTTTTTCTTTTCTTTTTTTGCTATCTTCTTTTCTTTTTTTGAGTTTCCTTTTCTTCACCTCGTCGAGAGCGTCATCTCGCTCCATTATCATGTGGAACACTAACACCCTCCTCCGTGCCGGCACCGCCGCGCTGGCCCTCGGCCTGCCCCAGCAGGCCGCCGCCGTCCTCGTCTACGTCACGTCGTACTCCGGCACGCTGACCTCGCTCAACCTGACGCTGCCGGCCGCGGCGTCCAACTCGACCAAGGCCACCATCGAGCGGCTGGCCGTCAACACCGGCTGCGCGCCCCAGGCCTCGTGGCTGACGCTGGACAAGCCCAACGGCATCCTGTACTGCCTCGACGAGAGCTTCGGCAACCCCAACGGCTCGCTGTCGTCGTACAAGACCAGCGCCAACGGCACGCTGACGCAGCTCCACCGCGTGCTGACCCCGGCCGGGCCCGTGTACGCCACCCTCTACGGCGAAGGCGGCAACGGCCTTGCCGTGGCAGACTAGTACGTGGGAAGCCTATATACAGAACAGCTATTATCTACTGCATATGCTAACGTCCCCCCCTCCCCCCCAGCCAAGGCGCGTCCTTCTCGTCCTACTGGAAGGACCCTACCTCCCTGACCGGCATCGAGCAGGTCACCTGGACGCTGGCGCACCCGGGCGCCAACGCCACGCGCCAGGACACGCCGCACCCGCACGAGGTCATCCTCGACCCCACGGGCGCCTTCTTCCTCGTGCCCGACCTCGGCGCCGACCTCGTCCGCGTCTTCCTCATCAACCAGACCAGCCTCACGTGGGAGCCCGTGGCGCCGCTGGTCACGCCGCCGGGCACGGGCCCGCGCCACGCCTCGTTCGTCGTCTCCCAGAACAAGACCTACCTGTACCTGACCAGCGAGCTCGCCAACACCGTCACGGGCTACGAGGTCACGTACAACAAGAACAGCACGCTCTCGTTCCGCCCGTTCTACGTCGCGCCCTCCCACGGCCCCGGCACGACCGTGCCCGCCGCCGCCACGGTGGCCGAGGTCGTCACCTCGCCAGACCACCGCTTCGTCCTCGTGTCCACGCGCAGCGACCACGCGTTCAACATCACCAGCTTCGACCCCAAGAACGCGACGGCGCTCGTCGCCTCCGACTCGATCACGACGTTCGCGGTGGACCCGGCCAGCGGCAACCTGACGCTGGTGCAGCTGTACCCGGCGGGCGGGCTGATCCCGCGCCAGTTCTCGATCAACAAGGCGGGCACGCTGCTGGGCGCGGCCGAGCAGGGGTCCGGGCGGGCCGTGTTCATCAACCGCGACGTCAAGAGCGGTAAGCTGACGGGATTCGCCGGGGCTATCGACATCGCCGGGGAGGTGACGTCTGTTGTCTTTGACGAGTAACAGGCGGACAATGGGGACAGAGAGAAAGAAAAAGGGGGGGGGGGGGGGGGGGCCAACCAGGAAAATGTTTTGATGTATTTATTGAAAATGGGAAAAAATAAAAGTTGGAAATTGCACCACGCCAAAAAAATTATATGAAAGACGA
>WNYD01000263.1:0-30106 GCA_021396205.1 Sporothrix brunneoviolacea
TGCCGCCGGGCGGGCTCATGTCGAGCACGCTGTTCCTGCTGCTGCCGGCGCCGGCCGCGTCGCCGTGCCCTGCGGCGCCGTCGCTCGCGTCGCCTCCGCTGTTCTTGGTCGACTCGATCTTGAACGGCCGCGCCGGGTCGTGCCGCGACAGCGTCACGTACGCCGACATGGACGTCGGGTCCAGCCGCAGCCGGTAGAAGGGCTGGTGGTTCGCCGACGACAGCCGGTACATCGGGGAGTCCTTGTCGCAGCTCATCCGCAGGCAGTAGACCCGCCCCTCGGACGGCCCCGCCTTCCAGCCGTTGGCGACCTTCCAGAAGTTGCGCAGGTCGTCGCTGGTCGACGGCACGGGCAGGGTCGGCGCCTCGCGCTGCATGGCGGTCGGGCCCGAGCGGGCGGCCACGGGTGGCCACGGCCGTGCCGCAGGCGTTGCGGTCGTCGCTGACGACACGGCGCCGGGGCTGGAGACGCCGGCACTTAGTGGTGAGTAGACGGAGGTCTGGGCAGGGCTGGCGGCGGACAAGGTCAGGTGTGGTGTGGGGTCCATCGCACCGAGATGCTGGTGCTGCTGTTGTTGCTGTTGTTGCTGTGTGTCGGGGGAGACGGGCGAGTAGAGCGGCCGGCTGATGACGGCCCGCGGAATGCGTGTCGGGCTCGTCTGCGTCGGAAAGTAGTCTTGCTCGTCGAGTGACACTTCTGGGTTGTACGTAGGAAAGATGGAGCGCAGGGCGGGAGGGCGGTCTTGTTGTTGTTGTTGTTGTTGCTGGTAGTGTTGCTGCTGTGCTTGTTGCTGCTCTATTATGTCGACGGCCTGGCCGGGCATCGGTGGCGGCGCCTCGTCGATTGGCGCGCTGTCGTCGTATATGGACAGGCGCACCTTTGCAATCGAGCTCCGTGACCGGACGCTGCTGCTGCGGTTCGGGTCCTGGACGTTGTCGCCCCGGCGCGTCTGCACGTCTGCCACGGGGGCCGGTATCCGGACTTCTGCCGTGACGGCCTCACCAATGGGCGGTGGCGGAAACTGTGGTGTCTGATCGGGTGTTGCTCGGCCGGAACCGGCGGCGTTGCCTGCTTGTTGGTGCTGCTGCGGCGTTGGGGCTCGGAGCTGTTGTGTTCTCGATGGGGGCCGGCCGGTGCTTGGGAAGAGGGAGAACCCTCCCGAGGGCGCTGGTGCCGACATGATTTATATAAGAGGTGGTGGAAGAGAGGAGTTTGATATGTCTTGGCTGGAGGAGAAGAGGAAATCAAAACAAGAGATCAATTAAAATAAGGACGCGGTCCTGCAAGCTCACGACGCCTTTCTCGCTGGGTGAGAGGGCGCGGTTGCAGGAGCAGCTGTCGTGTGGCAATGAGAAAAGCCGTGTCACCAACGCATGATTCGGTTCCGAATATCTGCTGCTTGCATGAAGTTGTGCACGATGAGAGAGGTCCAGGGAGATAGGTCCGGAAATGAGGCTGTCGATATGAGATCAGCTGCAAAGAGAGACAGAATAAGAGAATAAGAAAACAAGAGAACAAGAGCAGTGGAATGAGCAGGTCCACGAACAATGAGGACGGTCAAGCAAAAGCCAGCATGTGCGGTATAAGCGAGGATTTCTTTGTTTCTATTTCGTTTTCTTTTCAAAAAGAGGCACGGGGCGGGAAGGGAAAACGGGTGACGGGCTGCATATATTACTCTGGGGGGCAGCAGCAGCAGGGCACGTAGAATAGTTATTTTTAATTCCCGCGCGCAAGAGCAATAAGACGAGAAGGGCAGTTCCAGGATTGGGGAGCCATCGCAGGGAACCCAAACCCAGAACAGAAAAGAATAGAACACAGAGATCGCCTCGAGCAGCCGCTGCTCCATCTGGCCAACACCACCCTCTGCCGCTGTGCATCCACAGGAACGGGCAGCAGCATTGGTCGTCGACCATGGGCAGTGGCCAGTCAGAGACGAGGAGAGACACAGGGGGCACTGGGTCCTCAACCGCCTTGCCGCCCCTCCCCCTCCTCGTCGTCGTCGTCTCCTCGCTGGTGTCGTCTCCCAGAGGAACTACCTCGTAGAGGGGACCCATGCCTTGCCTGCCTCTGCCTGTGCGCGCGCGCCTGCTGCTGCACTTGGCCTAGAAGAGCAGACCGGCGACGAGACACAGAGAGACAGAGAGACAGAGAGGCCAGAAGAGCGGGCCTGCCTGCCACACCTGTCGGGGGGCGTCTTCGTTTCGTCGCTGGCGCGCTCGTCTTCGGCGCTGTTTTCCTGGTAAGGACGCCGCCCGCCATCGTCCATCTGGTGCCTCTCCCCTCACTTGCTCTCCGTCTAAGCGCTGGGCCAGGGGGCCGGGAGGTGCAGAAAAGTGGATTGGGGACTACTGAGGAGCGCGTGAGGTGGTATGGGGGTTGTGGGTGGTCGTGCGGATTGGCTTCCCTGGGAACAATGCACACAAGAGGCGGCCACAGTGAGGTCCCCCAGGGGCGGCCGCGGCCCGTGATTGGCCAAGGCGCGGGAGCCATGGGCGGGAAGCGGAACACCCAAATTTAGAAACCACGCAAGGGCCGCCGGCCAATCACAGCGCGCATCACCTTGCAGCTAGACGCCGGGACAGCAGCCCAGCGATTCTTATTTTAAACTCTGCCAGTGACGGACCGTCCACACGCCGCAAGGAAGCACCGAATTGCTGTGTCGACGGGGCGGTCGGGCGGCAAGGCAGGCAGAGCGCATGATAGGGCCGACCGGTTTGATGAATGCATATATGCAAATAGGCGGTTTAGTCGTAGCCGATATTGCATAATGCGACCAGCGGAACGACGATGAGAACAGTCTGGGCGAGCAAGCGGTGCCGAGATGCCGTGATTCTGCAGCGGCCAAAACAAAGTTGTAAGGTTAACAAAGAGGGGCCGCGGCGCAGAAAGATAGAGTTTTATTAATGCTCCACGTCGATGGCTTCTTTGCAGGTAGCCGGGAATACTGCAGACCGGCACGGCCAGACGAACAGAGGCAGTCTTGCGTCGCTGAAGCGTCCAGCCAACAGCCCAGCTCCAACAAACAAGGAACGAAAGCGAGATCGGTAGTGCTGTCAGGTGCGCGGGACAGATCCCATGAAACGGGGCGTTGGCGTGGGTAGCCAAGCGCCGTGGCGGCGGAAGCCAAAACGATACCGAGGCGGATCGGGAAATCCAATTCAAGGTGGCAGTGAAACGAGCAGCAAGAGCAGCATTCCCGGGCGTCCACATAGATAAACATTGTGACAGCCCCCGTGCTCATTTGCAGACGCTGAGGCTCACACCGAGTGGCCGCTGCCCGTGCTGCTGCCCAATCTCGGCAGCCCGTATCATAGCAAATGCAGCCTTCATTAAAAAACCACATCGACGGTCGATGCTGATCGGTATGACAAAAATATAAAGTAAACGCCCAAAAAAACAAAAGCAGTCCGCGCCGGGCGCGTTGCCGCCCGTCGGTCTCGTCTATGTCGTCACGCCTGTCGTGTTCTCTTATTTTGACGCCCAGTCGTTTTCAGGTAAGCCCAGCGTCAGACGGCCGTCAGACGGCCCCCTTTTGCAGATCGCCGCAGACCCCTCACTCCTCCCCGCTCTCCTCCTCGTCGTCCTCCTCCTCGTTCTGCCGGAAGATCACCTTCTCCGCCAGCTGGAGGCACCGCCGCACCGGCAGGCCGATCACGTTGTCCACGCTGCCCTCGATCCGCTCCACCAGCACCAGCCCGCCCGTGCCCTGCAGCGCGTACCCGCCGGCCTTGTCCGCGCCCTCGCGCGTCCGCACATAGCTCGCAATCACCCCGTCCGTCAGCCCGTCCGACTGCCGCCCAAACACCACCGTCGTCTCCTCCGTCTGCGACGCGATCGCGTAGCCCGGGGCCGCCGCGTCCTGCCGCGGCGACAGCACGCACACCGCCGTCAGCACGCGGTGCGTCGAGGTGTCGCGCAGGTGCCGCAGCATCTTGACGTGGTCGGCCTCGGAGCGCGGCTTCTCGAGGATCTGGCCCGCGCGGGTCACGATGATCGTGTCGGCGGCGATGACGAGCTCCGGGTCCGCGGGCACGGCCGCCGACTTCCTCGCCGCCCGCCGCCCGCCCTCGGCCTCGGCCTGGGCGACCGCCGCCGCCTGCGTGGCGAGCACCGCCTGGTAGACGTCCAGGCACTTCTGCTGGGCCGTGGCCGAGACGTACTCGAAGGGCCCGTAGATGGACTTGGGCAGGTCCTCGGGCTTGGTGGACGGCCAGACCTCGAGGTTGGTCAGGCCGACCTGGGCCAGCAGCGCCTTCCGGCGGGGTGAGGCGGAGGCCAGGATGACGCGGCGGGACCGCAGGTGGGCGAGGATGGGGATGTCGAGCGGCGGCGGCGGCTTGCGCAGGGCTTGTGACGGCGGCGGCTGTGGTTGTGATGATGGCCCTGCCGCTGCGGATGTGGCGGGCGTGGCCGAGTACTCGGGCGGCGGATCGGATGGGATGGAATCGTCGGGCGGCAGGCCGCCTTTTTTGTCGGCCATTGTGGGAGATTTGATGGGAGGGGAGGATGGATTCGACGGGCTGTCTCCGTTACGATTGCTGCTGCTATTGTAGAAAGAAAAAGGAAAGCGAACCGGGAAAGAAACACGAGCAAGAAGATGATGCTTTAATATGTCGTAGAAACCTGCTCGTATTCCAAACCGCCCTCTCCTTTACCGTTTGAATTGAGCCCCACAGCAAGCTCCCGCCAGGTCCGCCCATACGATTGCGCTAGTCCAAATTTGGAAACACCTGTTTGCTGCTATATGGCATAAAACCTCCCCCGCTATACTTCTCGAATTTTAGCTTACCTGACCTGACCGCTGAGCTTCACCAGGGCACAGTTGAAGCTTTTATATCGGCAGTTCGCCGCCTTCTTTCCCGCCACACCCTCCTGTTTTCTTCTCCCCCCCTCCGGCGGCGGTGCCATGCTAGCTCCTAGACATACTGCTGTCGCCTTGCGCGTCCCGGCTACGCAGCTAGCCTTGCAACGGACATCACGAGTCTCGTCCTCTTCATTCCCTCCCTCGCCATTGTCCTCCCCCTTCTCCTCGTCCCCTCCGCCCTCACCAATACCGAGACGCCTCTCCCGCTCTTCTCTCCTCCTCACCCGCCGGTTCTGCTCCTCACACGCCCCGCCACCGCCAAAACAGCCGCCATCCGCCGACCGCGTCCCGCCCGACCACCGCGACCTCGGCGTCCAGCAGGAGCTCTTCACCACCTCCGTCTACAGCCCCGGCTCGCCCATCTTCCTGCCCAATGGCGCCCGCATCTTCAACCGCCTCGTCGACTTCTTGCGCAAGCAGTATGTGCGGTACGGCTTCCAGGAGGTCATCACGCCCACCATCTACAAGAAGGCGCTCTGGGCCAAGTCGGGCCACCTCGACAACTACGCCGACGACATGTTCACGGTGACGAGCGCGTCCCTGGCGACGGGCGAGAAGCGAGCCGGCAGCGGCGAAGAAGACGGTGCATCATCCGCGTCTTCGTCTCCTTCTCTGGAGGACGAGTACGGCCTCAAGCCCATGAACTGCCCGGGCCACTGCCTCATCTTCGCCGCCCGCCGCCACAGCTACCGCGACCTGCCCATCCGCTACGCCGACTTCAGCCCCCTGCACCGCGACGAGCTCTCGGGCGCCCTGAGCGGCCTGACGCGCGTGCGCCGCTTCCACCAGGATGACGGCCACATCTTCTGCCGCCCGTCCCAGGTCGAGGACGAGATCCGCGCCACCCTCGACTTTGTGCGCTTCACGTACGGCGTCCTGGGCCTGGGCCCCTACCGGCTGGTGCTGTCCACGCGGCCCACGGACGGCCACCTCATCGGCTCCCCCGCGGACTGGGACGCCGCCGAGGACGCGCTGCGGCGCGCGCTCGACCGCAGCGGGCAGGCCTGGACCGTCAACCCGGGCGACGGCGCCTTCTACGGGCCCAAGATCGACATCGTCCTGCGCGACTCGGACGGCAAGGAGCACCAGACGGCCACCGTGCAGCTCGACTTCCAGCTGCCGCGGCGCTTTGAGCTGTCGTACCAGGCGCCGGCGCCCGAGCTGGAGCGGCAGGGCATCGTGTCTGCGCCCGCGGACACCGACCCCGCCCTGCTCGCCGAGTCCGGCCCCGCGACGCCCGTGCTGATCCACCGCGCCGTGCTGGGCTCCGTGGAGCGGCTGATGGCCCTGCTGATCGAGCACTACGACGGCCGGTGGCCGTTCTGGCTCAACCCGCGCCAGGTCGCGGTGCTCACGGTCAACGACAGCGACGCCGTCGTGGGCTTCGCCCAGCACGTGCAGGCCGTCCTGGCCGGGACGACGGCTCTCTCGTCGCCGGGCGGGAGCGCAGAGGCCGCCGCGCCCGTCGCGTACTCGGCCCCCACGCTCCTGGCCGCGGTCGACGTGGACGCGAGCCCGCGCACGCTGCCCCTCAAGGTGCGCGAGGCCAAGTCCAAGGGCTACGGCGCGATCGTGGTCGTCGGCCCCAAGGACGTCGCCCGCGGCACGGTCGCGGTCGACCTATCGGGGATACCCAGGCGGGGCCCTGCCGAGACTGCCGAAACTACCGAGACAGCCGAGACAGCCGAGGCAGCTGATGCGACAGGCGGCAAGGGCAAAAAGAAAAGGACTGTGGAGATGAAGCCAGAAGAGCTCCTCCGCCTCCTCCAGGACAAGGTCAACACATATCAGTAAAAAAAATTACGATAGAGGGACATAGTTCCATGTAAATATATTATACATCTAGCAGTGTACAACACTTTTGTTAGTTTTTTCGGCCTTGGCCAAGACCGCCCTCGCCATGAATCTGTTTGTCGGGCCCTTTTTCCCTTTCTGTCGCCGTCTGTAATAATACAAGTATCGTAGCATGGGGTTCGCCTGCTGAGGAATAGGCGTCCTCCTGTGACCCCTTGGGCCGCCCGGTCTAAAACCTCGAAAAACAGAAGACCCCTCCCAAATCATACACGGTAATACCTTTTAAACGCCTCCATGCAACCATTTTCCGTCGATACGGTTCCCGCCTGTTGCTTATTTATGCCACTGCCTCCATTGCTCCGCCCTTTGCATCATACTCTCAGACTCCCACGGATGCCGCCGTAGCTGGCCCTGCTGCTGCCCCGGTTGCTGCTCCGGTTGTTGCTCCGGTTTTTCCTTCCCCGGTTGTTCCTCCCCGGGTTCCTTCCCCGGTTCCTTCCTCGGTTCCTTCCCCGGTTCTTTCCCCGGTTTTTCCTTCCCCGGTTTTTTCCCCGGTTTTTCCTTTCCCGGTTCCTTCCCCGGTTCCTTCCTCGGTTGCGTCCCCGGTTGCGTCCCCGGTTGCTGCTCCACCTGCCGCCGTATCTCCCGAAGCTGCCGTCGCAGCCGTAGCCTCTGCTGCTCCGCCTCCTGCCGTCTCAGCCTGACAAGCTGCTCCGCCAGCCCCGCCTGCTGCCCCGCCTGCTGCTTCGCCTGCTCCTCCGCCTCCTGCTCTGCCCGCTGCTTCGTCTGCTGCTCCGCCTGCTGATCCGGCTGCCCCTACTGCTGTATCAGCCGCGCCTCCCGCTCTCGTCTCGACCGGCCGAACGCCTGCACTGCTCGTGCTATGCGTTTTAGCCTTTCTCTCCTCTCGTTTCCAGTCTGTTGCCTGGTCTGCAGCTGCTGTCGTTGCTGCTGTTGCTGAGATCGCCCCGTTACGTCCTGTACACGTGGGCGAGAATTCGCACCATTCCACCACAACGCATCCCACCGCTGCCGCCGCGGCTGCTGTTCCGCCTGCCGCCCCACCTGCGCCTCCTCCCGCTCTCGTTGCGACTGCCCCGGCGTCTCCTGGTTAGGCAGCAAGCGTCCCCGCGCTCCTTCCGCCTGGTCACCAATCTGTTGCTTCGGCGGCCGCCTCTGTTGCATTCGTGTCTGAATGTCCTCTAATTGTGGGCGCCTATCCGCATCCTCCCGACGCTGCATCTCTCGGCTATGCTGCTGGCCGTCTTGCGGTTGGTCGTCTTCATACTGGCCGTCTAGCTGCCAGCGGCGTTGTTGCATCTCCGACGAGTTCAAGTCCGGCCCCGGGCTCCTCTCCTAGATGCGGTCCTTTTCGTCGACTTTGCCACCCCGCGCCTCGATCTCATTGACCAGCCTGCGACGCTCCGCGACGGCGTCCCTTAAGTAATCGCCGGTGCGTTGCAGCACGAGGCCCTCGGACCTACCCTGGCCCTCGAGCCCAGGCACAAGCTCGGTCAGCCGGTCGAAGCCGTCACGTATGGCCTGGCGGCGCTTTTGTTCTGGACGGGGTGTTAGCATATCTTGCTTGACTTTGTGTCTGAGCTCCTTGCTCCTCATGCGCACGGCGATATTCCGCTTTGCATGTGCTCAGCCATCCCCGTACGTGCTTCTCTTGCCCAAGGCCCAGCCGTGTCCCCGAGCCAGAGATGCAAGCCGCTCCCTTCTTCCTCTTGCGGTTGTTGGCAATGTCTGTTCACGAATGGAAATACGTACCGGATGCGATGTGGTTGTGCTTCTTTTCCTCTTCGGTCAGGCGTGGCTTCTCGTCGACGCCTGAACTGTTAGCGGCGGCCGACGCCTCGCCCTGCGGCGTGGTGGATGACTGTGGTGATGACATTGGTTCGGTCGGCGTGGTTGGCATATATCAACGAAGCGAAAAAGGAGGGAAAAAAACAAAAGCAATGATCGGTGTCGATGATGTGATAGCTTGGCGCCTAGTTCTGTTTGAGGGGGGGTTCGCAAGCCTGCGTTTTGGTTATCCTTTGTTGAGGCATGCGACAAGAAGGACACAGAAACGACTGAGGGATGATATATGTGGTTGTGGAAGACGTGAAGCGAGGACATGTGGCCCGCCTGGCAAAGGGCTGTTCGTTTGTCAGAAGGGAGAGTTGAGTCGGCAAAGTGGGAAAGTGAAGATGGCATGTGACGGCAGGTGATGCGAATAACAACACAAAATAATTAAAGCGGGGCATCCCGCCACAGTTAAATGCGCTCGGAGCACTGTAAATTAGCACGGACTAATCTGGGTTGCATGTGGTGTCCCATCAACAGCGATAAGATAAGCAGGAGTGGAGAGAGCGCGGGCTGGGAGGGTGTTGTGGCGCCCCATCACGCGGCGCCGTCCCGGGGCAAATCCTTTGGGGCGCGCTTGTCCAGGGGCAGCCTTCTGACCAGGCATCCGCCGCCGACTCGCCTTGCCAAACCGACGGCCCCCGGCGCATGACCGCCTGGATCCGCAGAGCGAGAAAACGGCCGTGCTTTTCTTCACGCCTTCACGCCTTCGCGACTTGTCGACGACAAAACGATGTGACTCATAAGGCAGCATCCCAACCCTGGCGGCCTTCGTCCGAAAACTCGGCGATCTACACAACAGAAAGAGGCACAATAATAAACGCGTCGACGAAAGCGGAACGGGACGCGTCTGCCACGTTTTCTCCCCCGGCCAGGCGTTTATATATAGCAAGGGACCCTGCTGCCTCGCAGTCGACTTTCGTGGCGCCCGGTTTTCCTTCTCGGATCCTCCCGGCTGGCCACCGGCTGTTCTGTGAACAACCGGCAGTGTGACATCCGTTTGTTTACTTTTTAAGTTTCTGGCTGTCGCTTGTTCAGCTGTGCTTCTCAACAACACATGGCCGACTGAACCAGCTCTGCTGTGTCTCCTCTTGTTCCCTCCCTTCTTCCTTCTCCTTACCTTTGTCCCAACAGCTGGATGGCCTAGACCGGCCACCATCACGAAAGCAACAATGGTCTCTCTCCCCGTCGAGAGCTCGTGGCGCATGGTCGACGGCGAGCACGACAGCTTCGACACGTCCATCGTTCCCAACGGCCTCAACTCGAGCGGCGAGTACAACAGCAACAACAACAACGAGAACGGCGATGACCCCTTTGTCTCGAGCAGCGTCGCGCCCTCGCAGCAGTCTTTCTCTCGCGCCGCCGCCTCCCGACGGGGCCTCGGTACACGCTCCACCAGCGCAGGCAGCAGCGCGGGGGCCGCCGGTCTCGGAGGAGGAGCAGGGGCCTCCTCGTCCCAAGAGGACCGCATCAGCCTCGGCGGCGACTCCTTTGCCGGGTCAGTCGGCGGCGGGTCCGTCGGCGGCTCGCAGGACGATGACATCCACTCGTTCCTGCGCAAGGCCGAGAACGACGAGCGCGTCTTGCTGCGGTCGCCCTTCCAGCCGTCGCTGCCGTCGTCGGTCCGGCAGAGCCCGCTGAGCGTGAGCAGCGCCGGAAACCACACCAAAAACACTGGAAACGGTCGCCTCGACCGCAGGACATACCAGACGCCCGAGCCCGAGTTCCACATGCCCACCATCGACATGGACGGCAGCCTGCACATGGACGGGGGCCATCCTAACGGGCTGCGCCAGCGAGGAGCCGCCTTTCGCGTCAGCGACACGGGCAGCCCTGCCCAGAGACGGCGCACCGGCCTCCAGGGTGGTCTGAACGGAGCTGGCGGAAGCAAGGCAGCTGCCAACCCACCGGCGGCTGCCCCACTTTCTGCGGGTGCCTGGAGACGGACTCTCCTCTCATGGCGCGCGCTTCTGCTGCTGCTCGGCCTCGCTGCTACCTACGGCGCGGCACTCTTTGCGTCCGGGTCTAGCACGGCCCCGGCCAGAAGCTACACGCAAAGGATCTACTCTACAACTATAGGATCCGCATGCGGCATCCCAGGCGTTGTCCAGCTCGGGTTGCCGTTTTGTCCTTCAGCCAATAGCAAGCTCGCATCCTCACTACCAGCCGGAGACGGCGCTGCGGATGCATCACAGGACGAAAACTACTGGACAATACGGAACCGCTTCAACGACGAGAGCAGGCAGGCAACAACAGGGGGGCAGGCTCCCGACGGTGGTGGCGCCGCCGCCGCCCCGGCCAGTCTCGTGCGCAGCGCCGGCGAGCTCATGCGCGCACAGGCACAGCTCGCCGGCGTCGTCCGCGAGCGTGTGCTCGCGCCGCGCGGCGGCCGCCGCCGCGGCGGAGAAGGCAGCGTGCCGCCTGCGCAGGACGCGTGGCTCGTGCCCCGGGCGCGCACAAAGGACCTGCGCATGGCGGCGCAGATCCAGCAGGGCTCGTCGTCCTCCTCCGCCCCCGGGAACGGAAAGAAGCAGCAGCAGCACCAGGCCACCCTGCTGCTGCTCGCACTCGACGCGTACCTCGACGCCGCCAAGCGCGTGTCCATCGCTCTGTCGCGCCTGCAGACGGGCGCCGCCGCGACCGCCGCCGACACGCTCGTCCACAGCAGCCGGCGGACGCTTGCGCAGCTGCGGCGGATGGCGGCGGCGGTGGAGAAAGAGACCCACCGGCGCGGCGGTGACAACAACGCCTCGTCCTCGGGCGGCTGGCTGTCGCGCCTGTTTTCGTCGGCTGGCGGCGCCTCGTACGCCTCGGCCAGCCGCCAGCGCGACCTGCTCCTCGACGCCTACCGCCGGCACACGGACACGCTGCTGGCGAAGACAAGGGACCGCGTCGGCGAGGCCGAGGCCGTGCTCAAGGCGCTCGAGGGTGCGAACGGGCACCTGACCAGCGTCCATCGCTTTGTCGCCGCGCGCCGGGACGAGCTGACGGGCTTCAAGGAGGGTGCAGGAGGCGCCGCCACCAACAATGCGGCCGGCTCGGGTCCGGCTGGTCCTTCTGGTCCTTCCTCCGATCCGGTTCGCGCCGGTGGTGACCTCTTTTCTTGGCTCTGGGGCGTGCTCTTTGGACAGGGCAAGGGACAGGGCCACGACACATCGGCTCCGCTGCGGTCGGCGTCGGCAAGCAAGATGAACAAGAAGATGAGCAAGGCGGCGCGCGCCTGGTCTAGCTACGCCGACGAGCTGCAACACCTGCGCGAGGCGCACGACGCGGCGGTGGGCCGCGCCGTCGAGGCGCTGGACGAGCTAGCGGCCGTGCGGGATGCGCTGAGCGAGCTGCAGCTGCGATTCGGCGGCGGAGATGGTGGAGACGGAACACCGCGGGTCGAGAGTGTCGCAGACGAGGACGACCTCGACATGCGGCTACACATGGACATTGTCGAGGCGGGCATCCAGGACCTGGAGACGGCGGGACGGTGAGGGCGCACTCGGCGGTGTATGAGATACGGTTCTTCTGCTTTTCTGCTCTTCTGCTCTTCTTTGCTTTTCTTCGTTCTTGTTTGAGATACCATCCGACGGGAGCTGGCGTTTACTGAGGCGATTTGGGGCACGATGTCTCGGGGCTTTATGAGGGCTGGCGTTTTGTGAGGCTGAGGAATCTTGGCGATGATGATCTTATATAATGTCTTTTTTGGCCTTTTCAACCGTGACGAGAAGTAATAATAGATAGACATGTCAATATTTGCTTCCTCTCTTCCCTTCTCCCATTTCCACTATCTCGTGCCAGCGTCGTCCTATCGGCCCATTATTGTGGGGGCAGCACCGAGACGCGCCCAGAGCCCCAGCTGTTGTGTAATAGCGCCGAGTAACAGGAAGCCCAGAGAGACGACAGCGGGCGGCACCGAGCACCGAAACCGCCAAACCACGAGGCGCGGGCTAATCTCTCTGGCGCGGCCTTCCCTCCTTCCCACCTGCCCTCCACCACCTGTATCTTAGTTGGCCAATGGATTGCTGCTGTGGAGCTTATCTCTGCTCCTTCCCTCTCCAACGCTCTGGTTATGCAGGACATTTTTCGCTGCGGGGTAGGTCCGCCCGTCCGCCTCACCCAAAAACGTCAGAAGGAGCGAGCGAGCGATCGGCACTACTGATGGGCGGTCTTTCCCTTCGTTTTTATAAAGGGAAAAAAAAGCTCGTAGTCTCGAAAGTGATCTCTGAGGAAAGAGCGAGGAGCATCGCGACGTTTGCCATTGTTGCTTCATTTGGCGGAATCTTTGCCATCGTCATACGAGCTAGAAACGTCTTCTCGTCTCTCTCGCCCTCTCGCCCCAATTCCCCTCCTGTTAAGCGCACGCCCCCGTCCCGTTGGAGGGCGATCCTCTGAACCACCACCATGCATCTCGTGCCAAAAGAGGTTTGTCTTACGAAATGAAAACGCGGCTAGCAGCCATCGCACAATAGCACGTTTTCCGCGTCGTTGAGCCTCATTTTTATGACGTGTGTGTGTGCCCATTGCTAATCTGTGTCGTCCCCCCCCAAACTGCAGCTCGACAAGCTCGTCATCGCGCAGCTCGGCTTCCTCGCCCAGCGCCGCCTCGCCCGCGGCGTCAAGCTCAACCACTCAGAGGCGGCCGCGCTCATCGCCAACAACCTCCAGGAGCTCATCCGCGATGGCAACCACAAGGTGGCCGACCTCATGGCCCTCGGCTCGACCATGCTCGGCCGCCGCCACGTGCTGCCGTCCGTCTGCACGACGCTGCACGAGATCCAGGTCGAGGGCACGTTCCCCAACGGCTCGTACCTCGTCACCGTGCACGACCCCATCAAGACCGACGACGGCGACCTGGCGCGCGCCCTCTACGGCAGCTTCCTGCCCGTGCCCGACAGCAGCCTGTTCCCGCTGGCGGCGGCCGCGGCGTATGCGCCCGAGGCGCAGCCGGGCGCCGTCGTCGTCGTCAAGCAGACCAAGGAGAACATGATCGCGCTCAACGAGGGCCGCGAGCGCATCCGGCTCGGCGTCACCAACAAGGGCGACCGCCCCGTCCAGGTCGGCAGCCACTACCACTTCATCGAGACCAACCCGCAGCTGCAGTTCGACCGCAAGCGCGCCTACGGCTTCCGGCTCGACATCCCCGCGGGCACGTCGATCCGCTTCGAGCCCGGCGACACCAAGACCGTCCCGCTGGTGGCCATCGGCGGCGCCCGCATCATCCGCGGCGGCAACAACCTGGCGTCGGGCCCCGTGGACCTGTCGCGCGCCGACGACATCATTGAGCGCCTGCAGAAGGCGGGCTTCGCCCACGCGCCCGAGCCCCTCGGCGACGGCGCTCTCCACCCCGCGCCCTTCCAGATGACGCGCCAGGCGTACCAGACCATGTTCGGCCCCACGACCGGCGACCTCGTGCGGCTGGGCGCGACGGACCTCTGGATCCAGGTCGAGAAGGACTTGACGACGCGCGGCGACGAGTGCAAGTTCGGCGGCGGCAAGACGCTGCGCGAGGGCATGGGCCAGGCCTCGGGCCGCGCCGACAAGGACTGCCTCGACCTCGTCATCGTCAACGCGCTGATCCTGGACTGGACGGGCATCTACAAGGCGGACATTGGCGTGAAAGAGGGCATCATCGTCGGCATCGGCAAGGCGGGCAACCCGGACGTCATGGACGGCGTGCACCCGGCCAACATGGTGGTCGGCAGCTGCACGGAAGTCGTGGCCGGCGAGAACAAGATCATCACGGCGGGCGGCATCGACTCGCACATCCACTTCATCTGCCCGCAGCAGGCGTACGAGGCCATCGCCTCGGGCATCACCACCATGCTGGGCGGCGGCACCGGCCCCACGGCGGGCACGTCGGCCACGACCTGCACGCCGGGCGCGCACTACATCCAGCAGATGCTGCAGGCGTGCGACAACCTGCCGGTCAACTACGGCATCACGGGCAAGGGCAACGACAGCGACCCCACGGCGCTGCGCGAGCAGGTCATCGCCGGCGCGTGCGGCCTCAAGCTGCACGAGGACTGGGGCACGACGCCCGCGGCGATCGACGCCTGCCTCACGGTGTGCGACGAGCTCGACGTGCAGTGCCTGATCCACACGGACACGCTCAACGAGTCCGGGTTCGTCGAGAGCACGGTGGCCACGTTCAAGGGCCGCACGATCCACACGTACCACACGGAGGGCGCGGGCGGCGGGCACGCGCCCGACATCATCTCGGTGGTGGGCGAGGCCAACGTGCTGCCGTCGAGCACGAACCCGACGCGGCCGTACACGGTCAACACGCTGGACGAGCACCTGGACATGCTGATGGTGTGCCACCACCTGTCCAAGGACATCCCCGAGGACGTGGCGTTTGCGGAGTCGCGCATCCGCGCCGAGACGATCGCGGCCGAGGACGTGATGCACGACCTGGGCGCGATCAGCATGCTGAGCTCGGACTCGCAGGCCATGGGCCGGTGCGGCGAGGTGATCCTGCGGACGTGGAACACGGCGCACAAGAACAAGGTGCAGCGGGGGAAGCTGCCCGAGGACGCGGGCACGGACGCGGACAACTTCCGCGCCAAGCGGTACGTGTCCAAGTACACGATCAACCCGGCGCTGGCGCAGGGCATGGCGCACCTCGTGGGCAGCATCGAGGTGGGCAAGCTGGCGGACCTGCTGGTGTGGGACCCGGCGTGGTTCGGCACGAAGCCGACCACGGTCATCAAGAGCGGCCTGGTGGCGTATGCGCAGATGGTAATCCCCCCCCCTCCCCCTTCTCCTTCCTTCTTTTTTTTTCCGCTATGCTCCCCTTTGCTGTGATTCCCCTGCTAACTATCCCAGGGCGACCCCAACGCCTCCATCCCCACGGTGCAGCCGATCATGGCGCGCCCAATGTTCGCGCCGATGGTGCCGCAGACGTCGGTGCTGTTCGTCAGCGAGGCCAGCCTGGCGCAGGGCGTCGTGCAGACGTACGGGCTGCGCAAGCGCGTCGAGGCGGTCCGGGGCTGCCGCACGGTGTCCAAGAAGGACATGCGGTTCAACGACGCGACGCCCGTGGTCAAGGTCGACCCGGAGGCGTACACGGTGCTGGCGGACGGGCAGCTGTGCACGGCGGCGCCGAGCGAGGAGCTGCCGCTGACGCAGCAGTACTATGTGTTCTAGGGGGAAAGTGGACGTTGCAGTGTTATCTATTTGTTGGTTTATTTTATTTGTTGCCATGAAACGAGATGGGGGATGCCAGGCATAGGATGCAGAATTTTGGATTTTGCTTTTTTGTTTAGTGCGACGAGAGCGTAGCCAAAGGGAAAGCTTGTGAGATGAAATTTGAAAACCCATATAAGATATAGGAACATGATTCGTTGCAAGTTTTTGAGTCTTATGCATGGCTGCTGTGAGATGTAAGACGGTACTGTGAGAGTGAAAAGAGAGAGAGGGGGGGGGGGGAGAGAGCCGTAGTTTTTAGTGGCAAGGAGAGGGAGGGGCTGTACGATATCTTGCTACTTGGGCCGAGTCGAAGGCAGCAGAGAGAGAGGCGCGGGCATGCAGGGCTGCTAAAGGAAGAAGGGTGGCCAGCAGGCCCTGGCGGACAGTCGACGTTGAGGGGCCTTGATGAGCAGCACCTTGCTCGCCTGGGCGAAGAAAGGCCTGGGCCCGGTGTGCAACGATTGGATCACCGCTCCTGCTGGCACAGCAAAACGGACCCTGACGGTCTTCCCTGTGCGCTTTTACGGAGTAGTTAGTGGCCTCGTCCCCAGAGACTCCCCTTGGACCAAGGGATGGGGAAGAACCGTGTAATGCCACTGGCTGCGGCCCCGACGATAAGGGGCTATCGTCATCTGTGCGGCCCCTCTTCTCCGTCTGGGTCCCTTCGTTCCTTGAATATTAGATGATCCTTTCGCAGACAGGACTCCGCCTCCTGACCAGCGCATCCCACTGGAAGCCCCGTGGTTCATCAGGGCTCTGGTTTTCTCGCTGTCTTCTGTTCTCTTTCCCGCCTATCTTTGCATCGAATCACTTGGAGGTCTCTGCTACCAGATAGGTCCATTGATCTTACATCGGACATCGCCATAATAGCTCAAGCATATCCGACTCCCCAGCATCTGCCAGTCACAAAACAGGTTCACAACGTTCAAGATCACAGCGGCAGCAGTTGTTTTTTGATACGATGTGTATTCGGTAAGAAAAAGGGAAAAAGAAAAGAGGGGAAAAGAAAACAGTGCTAAACAAGTGATCATCATCTCGCAAACGGCCGTTATTTGTACTTTGTCGTATATTGGAAGGGCGCTCCCCAGCTTTTTGTATCTCTCTCTCTTAAGCTAGACGAGGCGTTTTCCCCCCTCCAAAAATCCGTTGTCCGTTTTACTTCCCAGCGCTCCCCCCCGAAACCAAACATAGCCTGTCATTTTCTGCCCTCCTCCCCTCCCCTTCCCAAAACGTGATATAGTTGTAGTACTGAAAAAAAAGGAACAGAGAAAAAGAAAAGAAAACAAACAGCGGCAACAGAACGAAAGTCCCCTACACGGGACTGGGGTAAAAAAAAGAACAAAAAATAAAAACCGAAACCAGAACAACACGAGACACGCACATAACATACACAAAAAAACAGAGCATCAAAAGCCAATCGTAAAGTAAAAAAGACAAACCAGCAACCCCATCATCCCAAGCCAGAGTAGAATAAAGCAACAAGAGAAACATATTAAGCGACGCAAGCGCTCACGACACCAGCATCACCAGGCGTTCTGTGCTGTCTGTCCAAATCGCGTTGGACGACGGCGAGATAGCGAAAAGAAGTAGTCGTAGCGGTGAGAGTGTAATAGAGAAAGCGGTGGTGTAGAGACAACTGATGGCGACGAACGAAAATCGCTGGTGACACCGGTGCGTGTGCTGTGTGCTGCGTAGGCGTGACATATTGCGGCGTATTGAATAAAAGTAGAGCAGATGGACAGAGAGGGTTTGGAAAAAAGAACACCCATCAATTCACTATTTCACACTCTGAAGAGCGCGGGATCAATATTTGTATCAGCAACCAGAGCATTGGAGAACGCCTAACCGCCCTTAGCCTTCTTGCGTCCGCATCTCTCGGGCTCATGCTCTAGTTACCTTTGATGTCCGCTTGCGCTTCTTGTCGGGGCTGGCGGGAGCGGCGCCCTTGACGGGCTCGGCCTCCGCGCCAGGCGTGGCCGTCTTCCGCTTCCGGCTGTCCTTCTTGGCGGACTTGGGTGTCTTGGCGGGTGTGTCATCCTCTTCCGCGGTGTTCGCCTGGAGCTGCTCGGCAATGGCATCCTGGTCGTTGCCAGCATCCGCATCCTTGCCAGTAGGCATGGGGATGTGGAACTCGTCGGCGTAGCGCAGGGCATCCTCGTCCGGCATCAGGCGGGCGCTGGCATTGCCCGACTTGTACGAGTGCACACGAGCATTGTACAGGCGCAGGTTGTACTGGTACGCGCGGTCCCAGCCCTGAACGGTGTCAGACGATTGCCAAAGAACACTGAAAAGGAACAAGAAAAATACTTACACCCTTGTCATGGGCGTTCATGGTGCTCCAGCGACGCTGGCCCTCCTCCTGGACAGCACCCTTGGGCGCATCAGCGCCAAGGTCGTTGGCAATAATAGGACGAGCCGTCTGCATGTACAGGAAGTACGGCGTCAGGGGGCGCTTCGGCGCGTTGGGGTCGTGGGTGCGCTTCTTCCGCTCCTTCTTCTCCTCGGCAGCGGGAATAGCAGCAATAGCAACGGGCGGCAGGACGGAGCCGGACGGCGGGAGCAGGCTGACGACATTGTCAAAGCTGATGAGCTCGCCGCCGGCATCCAGACTAGTACCCTCACCAAGCAGGAGGTTAGTCTGGCGGAGGTAGTCCGTGGAGAACGTCTTCAGCAGGTCCTGGATAGTGGACAGCCGAGCATAGACCTGGTCTGGGTGTTAACAATCGCGTGCTATAAAGCAAAAGACTCCTGGTGCTCCTGGCGCCTCCGGGTCGTCCTGGCTCATCCTGGCTCCTTGGGTTTAAAATGGACATTGTATGTGTGCACTTGCGAGGCCCCTCTGGGCGCGTCGCCTAATGGAGTGCAAGTAAACAAAGGGGTGGAGTCGACAGCGGCAAGGCCATGGCGCTGCGCCTTGGTGCCCAAAACGCGTAGCGGGCGTTTTGGTGCACCTTCCTCTGCCCGCTTGGTGCGAGAGAAACTGCACAAAAAACGCTGAATGTTTGATTGTGAGATAGCATGAAGACTCTCGTCGTTGATGCATCTGCTGTGATGGGTTTGGGGAGAATTGGCTGGTTAGGTTGTTTCACGTGCATTGTGCTGCACACCGCGGATGGCCAAAAGCGCAAGTGCGGCAGCATAAGGCCATGATTTGGTGTTGATGGAGACGAGAATGGGGAAAACGGTGGATGCGTCTGCGCTGCTGAGAAAGCGGCGCGAGACGGCTGTGATGGATTTGCGCTGCGTTCACGCGGCCAGGCTAGGATGGCGCGGGAGGAGTTGGCAGCGCGTGGGTTGTGGAGGGGAAAATGGGATGCGCGATGGCGAGGAAGCAGAGGGTGATATGGGCAGGGCGAAGTGGCAGGAAAAGAATGTGTAGAAAATGCGAGGGCGCGTGATGACGAGAAAGAACAGAAAAAGAAGCCTGGAAGACAGCGCGCGTTTGGGCGGGCGAGGCAAACGAGGGCGCGACAAAAGCAGTGGAAGCCGGGGGGAACCGACGAGCCAGAGATGGGAGCCAGAGAGGAGAGCCAGAAGACGAGAAAAAGGAAGGCTTCAGAGCAGAAGCAACTGCAAACATACCGAATCGCGAACGCGAATAAAGTTATCGACGTCGATCACCTTGGCGGGCACGTCGGCCTTTGCGGCCTCGGCCAGCTGCTTCTTGGACGGGCGAGCCATAGCGCTGATGGGTAGTGGTGATGCTGTTGTTGAGGATGCTGCGCGGCGATGGGGACTGCTTCAGGGTCTTCAGTGGCGATGCGCTGAAGCCTTTGGGGACGATGGCGATGCGGGTGGAATTTAGTTTATTTGATGCTGAAAAGCGAAGACAGCGAGACGAAAAAATCTACAGCGATGGGAGAGGGGGAGAGGAGAGAATCAAGAACAGAAGGAACAGAAGGGAGGGGGGAAAAGAAAGGTCCTCCGGGCGCGCGAGGGTTGGGGGGTGCCCGCAAGTTTATAGGCGGCTGGGGGGGTTGGGCGAGGACGCGCTGATTTGTTTTGATTTATTTTTAATCTTTATTTTTCGCGGGCCAGTCGCCCAGTCGCCTCCCCCCCCCTTTCCCCCCTTCTGATTGTTGTTCTGATTTCTTTTTAGTTGGTGTGGGCTCCTTCCGTCTTTCCCTCTTTCACTCTTTCCCTGACAGAGCGCGCGCCGCAGCAATCACGCCCGTACTCGTACTTATCTTACTAGGGCGAGCTCGGCAGGCCAGCGCCTGGCCTGACCGCCTCTGCCGCCCACCCACCACCCCTGTCCTTCGAATGTCCTGTCGGCTCTCCTGTCCATTGCCCTGCTGTCTGCTGCTCGCTGGTCTCCTCGCTGCCTCTTCCCCCTTCTCGCCCTAGCCCGCTGCGAGGCGCTGCACGCACGCCCTGTCTGTCCAGGCCAGTCCACTTTTATCTACGCGCCTCGCTGCTTTCGCACTATCGCGTCGCTCTTTCCCGCTGCGTCCTGCTGTTGTCTGCCACGGCGCCCAGCTGCTCTGTATCAGCACCTCCTTCCAGTTCCGAGTGCTCCTGCATATGAACTCGTAATACGGCCGGCCCTCCCTCTTTCTGGGCTCCAGTTGGCCCTCGCTCATCAGCGACTCCAGCGTCTCCCTCCCTGTGCGTCCCGGCCTTCCCCCTCCTTCTCGCTGCTCGTCAGTTTCACAAGCCCACTGATCCCGTACGCCCACTGCAGCTCGGCCTGCAGCTCTCTCGCCTCTGGTGGTCTCTGCCCACCCCCCTTCCCAGGCGGGCAATACCCCCTCCCGAGAAGATACCTCAGCAGCACCTCGAGAGTGTCCTCGCATCGGCGCGCAGACGTTGTCCCTGGCTATCCTGGGCAGTTTGGGTTTTCTTCTCTGCATTGATCTTTTCTCCAGCTATCTCTTGCTGTCTATTGCAATTCGGATTCTGCATGAATTTTCAGACCCGTTTTGCTGCTGTGTTCTGCCATTTCGCCCCGTAGCGAACGCGCCAGGCCGTGGGCAGACCGCCGTGCTGTTGTCGATGGACACAATTGGGGGCGTCCAGCGAGGTATTTTTGGGGCCTGCGGGCAAGTATCGCGGCGGGAACAAGGGAACACACTCTGAGAACCCAGGCGATCGCGCCTGCCCTCTTGGCTCTGGCTTGGTTCTGTGGTTTGTTTTGATTTGTTTTTCTTTTCTGGGCCAAGTCGTGTCACAGGCGCTACTCTGGGCGATATGGCGCACGCCCCTGCGCTGTCGTCCAATGAAAGGCCGCTAATTTCCAGGCCATGGCAAGTTGGTGGGGAGGGCGACTGTGGGCGGCGGGCGCTCTTTCCTTCTTTTCCTTTTCCTCTTGCGTCTCACGTCCCTTCCCCTTGCGACTTAATTTACTGATCTGCTAAATTTCACACGTAACCTGACGCAAGCCGCTATTTCGCTCTCGTTCCGCGTGCCCTCGTCTTGGTCGCCCGCCCGCTCAGTTCATCTCTGGACGCAGCGTGCGACGCACAACCCCCCCCCCCTCTCTTCCTCTCACCCTTCCCTCCCTACCGCTTACTGATCGCAGGGCGAGGGATTCTCCCGTCTCCTCGCTGTCCAGTCACAAGGGATTTAGCGGCTTTCGCTTTAAGCCCGAAGTGCACCACAACCGAGACCGCTGATAGCCACCAAGCCAGCCTGCAGGCAGCCCTTGCTGTTTCCTCTGTTTCTCCGTCGCGCTGTTTCGCTGCTTCGCAACTTTTCGCTCTTTTGCTGCAACACGCTGCGCTCTGCTCGCGCTGCTCTGAGGCTGAGCGCCTGTTGGCCAGGCCTAGCCCAACCCCTCTTTTTCTTCTTCGCTGAGCCGCCCGGCCAGCCCGTTTTCCTAATACCCTGGCATCCCCCGCTCCTGATTGATTTTTCTGCTGATTCCCTGGAAAATCAGTAAGACGATGGTCTGCCCACTCTCCCGCCTCCAGCTCGCGCCAACGCTCCAGGGAATCTCTACTCCATACTCCGTAGACGGTTCAGGAACTCGACGAGTCCAAAAAGCAAGTTGCTGCTTTGGTTCTCAGGGTCCCTGCCTTCTGCTCCGTACACCGAGCTCGCGTCCCGCCAGTTGAACCCATAGAGCAATATTGGCAGTCCGATTCCATACCAGTCAATTACCCGTTATTCTTCAAGGCATCTTTCGGGCCTGCTCAACCAAAATTGGGCCAGCTTTCATTCCAGCTTGCCTGTCTACTCCGTAGTCTTCTCGCCTCGTCCCCCATGCGTTCGTTTACGAATAGTAATTGCCCAAGGGATATTTTCTAGATATCACGTCCCAGTATCTTGCTTGCAGCCGATAGAAAGAGCGTTTGCCTCGCAGCTTGCAGACATGCTTGTTGAAGACAACGTCGTAGATGCGCGCGTCTTCGCCCTTGCGCGTTTGCGCGCGAGTTGAAACTCGAGCTCCTATGAGCAGCTTCTGTCAGATAGCTAGAGCTCCCTCTCCCGCCTTTGCTGGAAGCTCTTCCGACGAGCCTCGCTGGCGCGTGCTGTGTAACTTACTGCCGACTCTGCGCGGTGTCGTCCCCATCCCACCAGCCAGGGCCCGGTCCAACGAACGGGTCTAGCGTGCGGACAGCCGAGCTTCCCACGAGGACCATGGTCGCGCGCATGTTCCGTTCGCCCAGCCCATCCACAGCTCTGCCGCTGGTTTTACCGGTCGATTCGCGTGGCCAGGCCCACGAGGCTGCCCTGCTATGAGCTTCCTGCGAGCTTCCTGCGAGCTTCCTTGAGCCTCCTGTCCTCTGGCCCTAGTCAGCCACGAATCGCGCTCATCAGAGACGACAGAAACTGGCTGGCATCAAGCGCTGTCTTCCAGAAGGCGGCCCGGCGTCCGCCGCCAGGAATGCCTCTTGATCGATGCTGGCCAGTAGCAGCGGGGAGCTCGCCAGCAGACCCGCTGACGAGCAGAGAGCATGAGAGGTCTGAGGTCTGCTATGTCTCGGTCTAGCCCAGCTTCGTCCTGCTGCGGTTGTCTCTCCCTCCCCGCCACGACCACCCACAGCTACCCGTAAAAACAACGTCATCGCGTCGGCACTGGGACCTGGAACGTGCTCTTCCATTCCTCGCCGGGCCTGGCCTGGCCGCTGTCTTTTTTAGGTGGGCTGTCGCACTGGCACTGCCCTCGTGGGCTGCGCGTTCGCCGTTGAGCTGCGCGCGTCGTTGCATGCATCTAACGGCCGCTGGGCTGGGTCTGTCTGGGCCAGAGCCGCCAGCGAGTGTCTCGGTGGGAAGGGGCCGACGCGACGCCTCGGGAGGAGGAGGCCGTAACACCCCAAAGGAGCATGGCAGCCCTTCGAGGTTGTGCATCTCCCAGAACAAATCCACCATTGTTGACGCGACCTGTCAGCACCCAGCGTGCACAGAGACATCACAAGCGCGGCAAGATGCCGGGAGGACGGCAAGCCGCTGGAGTGCCAGAGCTAGGAACTGAGGCGCGCCACCCACTGCAACTCGCCCAATAGACAGAGTTTGTTCCAAGGATCATATTGCGTCGGGTGGACTGCGCTATGTTTCGTATCGTCCCTTTGATCCAGGTTAGCCACCGGCACGAGCCGTGATGGCCCCCTCGTTCGCCAGATGCCGGGCACGCGCGAACAGAAGTGAGGGGAGAGGTGCGGAGCGTCCGCCGCCGTGCTTCGGTTGTCTTGCTCGGCTTCGAAGCTACTCGAGCTTGAGTCGCAGCGCCAGCGTTCTCGATTTGTAGACGCAATACAAAAGAAAATCTCGTTGCTCTTTCCTTTTTTTCCCTCTTTCTACGCGTCTCTCTCTTCCCGTACTGTTGCTTGCCTCTATCCTCGTATCACGTGTTTTTCATTGCAACCCGAAATCACGATAAAGCGGGAATTAAAAACAACAAAATCACAACCATCGTCAAGACACCAAGTCCCCGTCCACAATTTCGTCTCATCGTCGGCAACTGGATCGTACACAAGCTGCCCGCCATGGATCATCCCGACACTATCCGCCGCCGGCGCCAGCGCTGTTGTCGTAGCTGTGCCTCCAATCTGAAAGCTTCGCTGGGCCAGGAGGCCCCCCTCCCCTCCCCAGGTCGCTGCTGCCTCTCTACGACAAGATTTCCTTCCTCGCCAGTCGTGCAACAATGCCAAGCCAACGCGGGCCCTCTTTCCCTGTGGGCGCAGCCCAATCACTGAGCAAACGGCCTGCCCCTCGCTCATCTCCAAGCAGGTCCGGCTCTTCCAACAGCAAATCGCCAAAGTAGGAAAGAGGGGCCCCCCAGTCCCTTCCTTCTTGGCAGCTTGGCAGCGTCAGATGTGACGACGCCTTGAACCGCGTCTCTCTGGCCCGGCGTCTTTTTTCCTCTTTGCTATCCCGTATCATGGGCCTTTTTATTTTACGGGCTGCCTCTCCTCTTTTTCTTCTTTCTTCTGCCCACCTCTGATCTAGACATCTCAACCGCTCTCATCGCGATCTCAGAAGAACCGCTGAGTTCTCAAAGACGTCTTATACATCAGGTACGATCTGCTTACCTTGAAAGCTCCTGAGCCACCTCCTGAAGCTCTCGGTGAACATTCGCACCTGAATTTGGGCTTCGCTGCAGTCGTGTTGACCATATCTAGCTCGGATACAACCCAAAAAGCCAGCAACCATGCCCTCCCTCAACCCGCCTCCGCTGCTTATCGGCGTCCTCGTCTTTTTCCTGTTCGTCCGCCGGGCCAATGCCTTTGGTGCTGGAAACATTGCCGGCATCTCCAAGGTTGAGGGGCAGAATTGTAGGTCTACGTCATTTTTTCAGAGTCCCCTCGCTCCCCCTGCATTCGAGACAGCGAGCTGACAGCTTTCCAGGGCGCCATGGCGACATCGAGGACACCCTGCTCCAGCTGCTCATGGCCCGTGCCGTGGGCGGCAAGAAGTTTGACAAGCTGACCGTGTCGCGCGTCTACTTTGGCAACTGGCTGCGCGACTACAGCCAGGCCATCGACGTCGGCACCGTCAAGGCCGTCTCCGCGGAGGCCATTCGCCTGCTCCTGTGCGTTCTCGGCTTCCTCACCTTTGGCTACGGCTCTCGCGAGTTCGAGGTCACCGCCGAGCGCCTCGGCTGCTACCGCCCCGAAGACCACATCGACAACCCCAAGAACTATGCCGACAACCTCGATGCCCGCCGCTACGATCCTCGCCTTCGCGGCCCCGTGGACGAGCGCGTCGAGCTGGCCATTGACCCCAACTCCGGCATGAAGAACTACATTGCCAATGAGCGCGCCAACATCATGACCAGTGCCTACCACGTCCGCCAGCTGTTCGGCAAGTGCATTGACCTGGGCCGCACGTACCGCCGCACGAAGAGGAAGGAAGACTTCTACGAAGCCCTGCGGTTGATGGGCACCGGCCTGCACTGTCTTGAGGATTTCTTGGCTCACAGCAACTACACCGAGCTGGCGCTGATCGAAATGGGCGAGACCAACGTCTTTCCCCACGTTGGCCGGAACACCCGTCTCCGCCTTCAAGGGGCCAGTCACTCCGTCTATCCCATCGTCACTGGCACCTTTGGTGGCGTGGATTTCTTGCACTCGGTTACCGGCGAAGGTGGGTTATACAGGCAGCTGATCGACAATTTTTATGGAAAGAGAGCGCAGCTAACGCCAAGTAGTGTCCGACAAACTGACGCAGAATGAGATCCAGGAGCTCGAAGGAACTCTGCAGAACAGCCAGAACGCCGATACCAGCATGCTGGCAAAGCTGCTTGACATGATCCCCGACGGCATTTTCGGCAGCGACAAGAAGGAGAAGATCGACAACATCCAGAGCAATGCAGCTGCGGCCCAGATGCAGCAGATGAACGTCTCGCCGCGCAAGCCCGAGGAGTACACCGAGTACATCAAGAACATCTTCAACCAAATCTTGCCTGCCATCCAGTACCACGACGAAATTCTCCAGAAGATTCATGAGGCCATTGAAAAGATCCCCGTCCTCCCTCAGCTCATCGAGCAGCTCGAGGACCAGCTGTCTGTCTTTGTGTTCTCCGTCATTGCACCCTTTGTTGTGCCCGTCATCCAGCAAGTCCAGACCGAGCTAGCGACCGGCTCGTCCGAGATCATCCAGAGCAGCAAGAACGAACAGCTCGTTGTCTTCAATGATGACAGCAGCACCGACCCGACCCACTCCATGCTGTCCAAGGACCACTTTAGCAATGTAGGTACCCAGTCTCGGCCCATAATGCGCGACCGTAACTAATTTTATTATTTAGATTCTAAACGAGGTTGCCGGCCGCACTGCTAGCAAAGTTGTGTCGTGGGTTGTGCCGCAGATCATGGAGGCTTGGGACAACGACAACGTCGACATCCCTCGCACGCTGAACCGCATCATATACGGCGTCCTCCATCACCCCGCCCAGCGCGACATGGGCGACGACGGCGCCCGCGACTGCCGTGCCCTCATGTTCCGCAGCGTCCAAGAGTGGTGGAACACCATGCCTGAAGACCAGAAGGAAGAATACCGCGAAAAACTCTCCCGAGACGGCGTTGAGCGGGGCGACAACCACAAAGAGGGCGTCCACGACACCGGCCACGGTTGCGGCAAGCCGCTCAGCATGCCGAAGAACCTAGCTGGCGGTGGATCCGGAAGCTCTCTGCAAAACGAACTGGCCGGTTCAGCGGCTGGTGCCGTCCTTGGTGGTCTTACCAGCAGTTTTGCGGGAGGCGGTGGCCAGTCCAGCTCGGGCAACCTAGGCGGTATGTTAGGAGAACTAGGCAACGTCGTTGGCGGCGGCAGCGGTGGCGGTGGCGGCAGCGGTAGCGGCGCGTTTGGGGGAGGTGCTGCGCTTGGAGGACTCCTTGGGGTTGCCGGTTCCCTCTTGGGTTCCGGCTTTCAGGAGAGCACGACCCCTGCCGTCAGCAGCCACCAGGAGGCCGACGGCGGCTACAGCCAGACCTATACGCAGTATGGACGCAGCCAGGAAGGCGACCGCTACGCGCAGGCCGAGTACACGCGCACCGAATACCCCAGCGGCGAAGAGCGCACCGACTACCGCCGCTTCGAGCAAGACGAATTCAATGGCCGCGGCCAGCGGCCCACCGGGTTTGAGTACGAGGAGCGCACCGACACGCGGCCGGCCTTCGGTGGTGGCTATGAGCAGCGCACCGAGCGCCGGTGGGAGGACGGCAGAGGAAACGTCCGCGAAGAGGAGCGCCGCCAGGAGTTTGGCGGCGGTTGGGGTGGGGAGGGACGCGAGGAGCGGGAAGAGCGTTTCGAGGAGCGGCGCGAAGAGCAGCCGGAGTGGGAAGGCGGCGGCGGACGTCACCACGGCCACCACGGCCACCGCGAACGCGAGGAGGAGGAGGGAGGGGGAGGATGGGGCGGCGGAGGCGGCCGCCGCGGCAGCCGGGACGGTCCGCCGGCCTTTGAAGGGGGTGGCGGCGGGGGATGGGGTGGTGAAGGCGGGCGTCGCGGCTTCCAGGAGGACGGCCCGCCGGCTTTTGAAGGGGGTGGCGGCGACGGTGGAGGCTTCTTCGGCGGCATCGTGCAGGAAGCACAGGAAGCGTTCGAGGAGGACGAGGGTGACGACCGGCGGCGGGAGAGACGCGATGAGGGCAGCGGCTGGGGATTTTAAGCTTCTACGAGATGCTATTCTGAATGGATCTATCTGAAAGGAGGTGCTTGGTCAGAAAGAGGTGGACAATGGCAAAGGTCGGCCAAAACGCATGAGATGGTATTTCTTTTTTTCTTTTTCTTTCTTTTTTGCGAGAAACAAAATATGACAAAATAAAACAACATGCTTTTTACAAAAAATAATTTAACAAAAGTAGCGAAGTCATGTCTATCAGTTCCAAGATAAATAAATGAAATAAACCAAGAGTAAAAATGCAAATACTAGACGGAAAATAAAAGTACAAATAACAAAATTGTACAATAATTCCGTACGAGTCATGTCATACTGGATCGGTCAGTGGCGATCTACAAACTCGAAAGAAAGCGGCATGTCCAAAAAAAAAAAAATTTGGTACCAAGAGAAGAGAGAGGAAAGGAAGAGGCGCAGCACTCGGTCTACGTACAGCGTTCTTGAATTACAGACAAGTAGTAGGAGGCAAGCCGTCCCTGCGGGCAGCCAGCCAAGAAGGGGGAATGAGAGAACGGCCAGCCTAGGCACTCTATCGTGGGCAAGATAGATTAATAGAAGAGAGAAAAGGGAGGGGGGCAAGAGTGTCTGCCCTTTTTTTATTTCCCACTTGCCATGGACTTTTTTCGGTATTTTATTTTCTTGTTCCCTGGATGGCATCCCTTTTTTGATAGTTTTCTCTCTCTGTTTGTTTCGATTTATTGCTTCTGGTAATATCGGCTCTGCCGCCCCGGCTGCGTTGTCTCCCTGCCCGCCTGCTTGGCTCCCCGCACATTGTCGGCGCGCATGGCCCGGCGGGTATTGGCAATTGGGAGAGAGATAGTATCTTACCTTGTGGCTCCCCTTGGTGGCATGACGGGTTTTCTGTTTTTGTTTATTTATTTTTTTACTCGAGACGCCCTTGAGGCGGTTTTCTGTCTTGAATTTTGAAGTCAGAGATTTTGTCTCTGTTGTCTTTGCTGCCGCAGTTAGTCCATGCCTTTATTGTGGTTAGAATAACTGTTTACTTCCACTGCTATTTTTCTAACCCCTTTTTCGCCAAACAACATCCTTTTACGCCTTCGGCATCCGCCACGTACACCTTCTTATTTTCTAGTTTATCCCCCCATCTTCCGTCTCTCTTCGTACCGCTGTCGTCCTTGGTGTGGGGAAATTTTGATTGGGGAGAGGAACTGCCATTTCCTGACAGTCATGTAATTATCGACTCGAGTATTAATGCTCTCGCCAACGCAATATGGATATATATGCTTGATCCCGAACTTTTGCTCGTCCGCATGTGGTTCTCCCAACCGCACTCGCGCCCCCAAAACGTGCAAAAGAACTAATACAGGCCAGACAAGAAGGCTTGCCCTCACTCATGTTCCTCGAATCGGAGGCCGCGTCCGCTATTACTCGACCGAGAGCAATGTGTATGGGAGACGAAGGTGGAGCGGCAGAGATGAAGGAGGCATACGATCAAATGGACCTGAGTAAAAAATAAAATAAATATGGGTCTCTGATTGTAGGATGAGGCGGGCTGCCGATTGAGCCCCAGCCCATGATTGTATATGGGCGTTCTCGACACAATGGGGCCGAAGAAGAGCAGAGGGTAATGGCGGTAAAGGGAAAAATGTAAATGAGAGAAGAGGAGAGAGGGAGCGCGTGTAAGTAATAAAAGAAGTCTTCCGTCGTAGATCGCTTGCGTTCTTGTTGCTGGTACCTTTCCTTCTTCTGCTCTGGTCGTCTCTCCAGCAGGTTGGTTGTCCTTCGTGTGCCTCTGGTCATCGGTTCTGATTTAGCATCGTCAACTCTTTTCTATACCGCTCACCTCTCCCCTCTCCTCTAAACCACCACCCCCCCTCGCCACCATGCTGCCCACGCAAGCGCTCACCGCCCTCGTGCCGGCCGCCCTCCTGCTGTTCGCCCAGGGCGCCGCCGCCGACGCCGCCGACGCCGCTGCCGTCGCCGACAACACCGGCACCACCACGCGCTACTGGGACTGCTGCAAGCCCTCGTGCGGCTGGCCCGGCAAGGGCAGCCTGGCCCAGGGCCCCGTCGGCACGTGCGACAAGAACGACAAGCCGCTCAACGACAACGGCGCCACCAAGTCCGGCTGCGACAACGGCGGCAACGCCTTCATGTGCTCGAGCCAGGCGCCCTGGGCCGTCAACGACACGGTCGCCTACGGCTACGCGGCCGTGCGCATCTCGGGCAGCACCGAGAGCAGCTGGTGCTGCGCCTGCTACGAGCTCACCTTCACCAGCGCGCCGCTCCAGGGCAAGAAGCTGGTCGTGCAGGCCACCAACACGGGCGGCGACCTGGGCGCCAACCACTTTGATCTTGCTGTGGGTTGCTGGCAGAGACTGATTCCAATGAATATCATTGATGTCCCGCTGACTTGTTGACCTCTCAGATCCCCGGCGGCGGCGTCGGCATCTACAATGCGTGCACGCAGCAGTACGGCGCGCCGTCCAACGGCTGGGGCGACCGGTACGGCGGCGTGCACTCCAAGTCGGACTGCGACAACTTCCCGTCGGCGCTCAAGGCCGGCTGCAACTGGCGCTTCGACTGGTTCCAGGGCGCCGACAACCCGGCCGTCACCTTCAAGCAGGTGACGTGCCCGAGCGAGCTGACGGCCAAGTCGGGCTGCCGGCGGAACTAGGCGGCGGGGACGAGGATGAGAGCGAGGGCATGGCATGGAAGGACGGAACGACGGCGGGAAACAAAAAGCTTGAGAGATTCCAGACAGATTCGAGAGGGCCGCCGGCCACTAGGAGGAACAGGAATTGGGCTTTTCTCTCTTGGCGAGGGGGGGGGGGGGGGGGGGGGGGGGGGGGGGGGGCGGGGGGGGGGGGGGGGGGGGGGCGGGGGGGGGGGGGGGGGGG
>WNYD01000264.1:0-30038 GCA_021396205.1 Sporothrix brunneoviolacea
CGGCGCCGCCGCCGGGGAGGCGAGCGGCCTCGAGGTGCTGCTGCCGCAGGTCGACTTCCTCACGATCCACACGCCGCTGCTGGCCACCACGCTCAACCTGCTGGGCGAGCCGCAGCTGCGCCTGATGCGGCCGACGGCGCGCGTGCTCAACGTCGCGCGCGGCGGCGTCTACAACGAGGAGGCGCTCGTGGCGGCGCTCGACGCCGGCTGGATCGCCGGCGCCGGCATCGACGTCTTCACCAGCGAGCCGGTCAGGCCGGGCGAGGACGGCGGCTGGGCCGCCCGCCTCGCCGCCCACCCCAAGGTGCTCGCCACCCCCCACCTCGGCGCCTCCACCGTCGAGGCCCAGGAGAACGTCTCGCTCGACGTCTGCGCGCAGATGCGCACCATCCTGCGGGGCGGGCTGCCCACGGCCGCCGTCAACGCGCCGCTGATCCTGCCCGAGGAGTACCGCAAGCTGCAGCCCTACGTGCGCCTCGTCGAGCGCATGGGCAGCCTCTACACGCAGCACTTCAGCCGCCGCGCCCACGCCGCGGGCTCCGGCGGCCTGCGCCGCCGCTTCGAGCTCGTCTACCGCGGCGAGCTGGCCGAGGTCGCCAACACGCGGCCGCTGTTCGCGGCCCTCGTCAAGGGCCTGGTGTCGTCCATCTCCGACGCGGGCGGGCGCGACGTCAACATCGTCAACGCCTCGCTGATCGCCAAGGAGAAGGGGCTGGCCATCCGCGAGACGCACGACCGCAGCGAGGGCGGCAGCGGGGTCAGCCTGCGGGCGCAGGCGGAGGAGGAGCCGACGCCGGCCGAGACGCCCGACGACAGCGGCACCGAGGCGGCTGCTACTACTTCGATTACTACTGGTACAGCCGCCGCCGCCACCCTCCCCGACGAGGTCATCGAGGGCTACGTCAGCGGCAAGGCCATCTACATCAGCCGCGTCGACCGCTTCGTGGCCAACTTCGTGCCCGAGGGCACGATGCTGGTGCTGCACAACTACGACGAGCCCGGCAAGATCGGCCACGTCGGCATGGCCCTGGGCCGCCACGGCATCAACATCCGGTTCATGCAGGTGGCCAGCGTCGACCGCAGCAGCGGCGCGGCCCGGCGCCGCAGCGTCGCGACCGGCACCGAGAACGAGGCCCTGATGATCCTGGGCCTGGGCGTCGACGGCCCCGCCGTGACGCCGGCCGTGCTGGACGACCTGCGCCAGTCCGAGGGCATCCTGGACGTGAGCCTCGTGCGGTTGTAGGGAGGAAGGAGGAGAGCAGCGAAAATCGTTCTCTAGAAACACTTCGTAAACAAAGTTCAAATATAATGGGACCACGGTCAGCAGTTTTAAAAAAAGTTAATTCCTGATTTTCATTCGCATTTGTTTCGTATTATGTCCTAGATATCTAGCACCTTGAATTTTTTTTTTGTTTTTCTTGCGGCCAGTCACGTGCACCATCCCGCCCCCCAAAAAAGGGGAGCTATAATGAGGGAAAGTAGCCGGGCGCGATAAGCTCGGGGCGATCGAGGCCGACTGCAGCCTCGCTTCCCAACACACCCTTTCTCAGTCGCAGCGAGTCACACCCCTCAGTCATTTCTCTCCAGCGTTCCTCTTCTCACGACACTCCTTTGTGTTTTTTTTTGTGTGTCGCTCGTCCCCCACCGTGTCTGGCACGTACAACCTCCCCCTCTCACAGAAAAAAGACAAAAAATGCCTCGACCGCCGATCGTCGGCCCCGACGCCGGGCCCGAACCGCCGTTCCCCGTCCGCATGGAGGGCCCCGTCATCAGCGGGTTCGGCCGGGGCTCCAAGGAGCTCGGCATCCCCACCGCCAACCTGCCCGTCGACGCCGCCGCCACGCCCTGGATCGCCGACTGCGCGTCGGGCGTGTACTTTGGCTGGGCCGTGCTGGAGCCGGCGCGGCCGGGCGAGGCCGCGGCCGCCGAGGCCGGGGGCGTCGTCGGCGACCGGCCGTCGAAGCTGCCGGAGGTGGCAGCCAACATTGCAGAGGTGGCCGACGCCGGGGGGGCGGCGGCGGCGGCGGCGGCCCCTGCGGGGCCTCGCGTGTTCCCCATGGTCATGTCCATCGGCTACAACCCCTTCTACCAGAACACGACGCGCACGGCCGAGGTGCACATCCTGCACGCGTTCGCCGGCGACTTCTACGGCGCGCACCTGCGGCTGGCCCTGCTGGGGTACATCCGCCCCGAGCTGGACTACGTGTCGCTGGAGGCGCTGGTCGCGGACATCCGGTTCGACTGCGACGTGGCGCGGCGGTCGCTGGCGCGGCCCGGGTGGACCCCCGCGGGGCAGTCGACGGCCCTGGCGGGGGCGGCGGCCGTCGAGGGCGGCGGCGGCGGCGGTGCGGCGGAGGAGGCCGTCGACGGGACGCTCAGCATTCCATGGCTTCTGGGGTAGTGTGTAGAATGGCTGAGGAGGGGGTAGATTGTATGCTTTATGTTTTACGCAGCAAAGATCATTTAGACGGGACACAAGATTAGACGATCCGATTAGAAGGGATGATATTACACTCAGTCGTTTTAAGAGGAAATAAAATTTATTACAATAATTTCGGGCTGCACAAAATTTGTTTCATCTTTTTTTTTGTCAAGTTGGAAATTTCGTCTACGCAGGCGTAATACTTATAATGTTGGTGGTATTACTCCTCCAGATACGAGCAAAACGAAGAAAAGAAAATGGCAATGCTTTTGAATTCAGTTGTTCACGAAAAAAGAGGGATGAACAGAAATATGAACGTCATCCAGCAGAAAAGAATATCGGCAAGAGACCAAACAATAGAATGACGACAACAGGCAAGTGTGTGCAGGTATAATTTAGAAAGTCCAAGAAGTCCAAGAAGTCCAAGAAAAAGAACCAAAAAGACGGGGGGGAAGAAAAAACGACACCATACCGCTTAGGCATGGCGAGGAAGACGAAATGGGGACCAAAAAATAAAAATAAAAAGGTGATCCAGAAAATTCATGAAAAGGAAGCAAAAACAAAAAAAAGAACTCCGCCAATAATGCCTGCCCACACAAGATAAAAAAAAGAAAAGACGAAAAAAGGAATACGGAAGGACAAACTAGAATCCAAGCCCACAGAACCTCTACACGGCCAGCTGGTGTGGCTCTTGGTTGGGGTAGTAGCATGGAAGAAACTGAGAATGGTGTCAGCACATGGTCCGCATGGTCGTCGTCGAGAAGCTCGAAACGTTGGCCACCAGGGCGGGAAACTCACATTCATCACAATCATCATGGGTATATCAAACGTGTCCCGCCGGATGTGCCAGCAGTATGAGCACTCCAGCTTCCCGTCCCGCTCAATCTTGGCGATCCCGTGCTCGCCGTCGATCCGCGCCACCCGGCTGCTCAGAATGCTGCTCGCCGGGCGCGCGGGGCCGGACACGGCGGGCGTTGTCGTGGCTGCTACTGCTATTGATGCTGCTGCTGCTGCTGCTACCGACCCGGACCCGGCCCCCGAATGCGGCTCGTCCGCGACGCTGCTGGCCGCCGACATGTCGTGCACGTCCTGCGTCCGGTACTTGAGCAGCCGGCACTTGCGGTTGACCGAGCCGCGGCTGTCGCCGAACGCGAGGTGGGCAAAGTCTTCGTAGAACTCGATCACGTTGTCGTCGTCCATCAGCTCCGCCAGGAACAGCGGCTGCGGCTTGCCGTCGGCGGCTTTCGCGGCAAGCTCCGCGTTGAGCGTCCGCAGGCGCGGCGTGGACAGGCCCGCGCGGCCCGTGTTGTTGCCGCTGGTGGCGCCGCTGTTGTTCGTGCCGTCGTTGCCGCCGCCGCCGCCGCCGCCGCCCGAGCTCGACACGCCCGTGTTGACGTTGAGGTTCGGCACCTTGCCCAGCAGCACGTCCTTCGTCCAGCCGGTGAGGGCAGTGAACTCCTTGTTCACGGCCGCCACCTCGCCGGTGCGCCGCAGGACGATGGTCGGGCTCGACACCTGCATCATGAACTCCTCGTACTCGAAGAGCGTGCGCTGGAAGCACTTCTCCATGAAGACCAGGTCCTGCCGGTTCAGGGTGCGCGTGCACGAGATGAACGAGGGCCGGATGCTCGACAGCGCCTTGGCGATCCGCAGGATCTTGCCGGCCGAAAACCGGCGCTGTAGCAGCGCAATCAGCCGGTGGAACCCGTTCACGTACATGTACGGCTCTTTGACGATCTCGTAGACGGACGACGGGTCGCGGTGCCGCTTCCCGAGGATGGACTGCGGCAGCAGCTTAGACACCGCCGACTTGGACTTGTGCTGCTGCTGCTGCAAGGACTGCTGCGGCGTTGGCTGCGCCTGTTGTGAGATCGACGGCCGGCTGCCCAGCACGGAAGACTGGCCGTTGTTGCCGCCGTTGCCGTTGTTGCCGTTGTTGCCATTGTTGCCCAGACCTGGTATGCCGTACGCTGCGGTCGTCGGGGAGCCCTCGAAGCCGTAGTTTGTGGCCTGCGGGCTGTTGTTGTCCGTGCTGGGACTCTGCAGGCTGGCAGGCGCAGCAGCAATCGCGTACGCGTGGGGTAGGCCGTGCTGCAGGTTGCCCTGCGTGTAGAAGCCGTTGCTAGAAGAGTCCAAGTTCATGAAATCGTTCATCAGCCCGCCCGCGCCGGCAGTGCTGCCACCGTCGTAGAGGGGGTGATTGACGCCGCTGTTGCCGAAGACGTCAGCGTTGGTGCTGAAGCTGCCGACGCCGGAGCCGCTGCGCCCGCCTTGCTGGGAGATGGACGACGGGTCATGCGGGTCGTCGGCGGCGCCCGAAGACATGTGGCCCAGCATGCCAAACTCCATGGCGGCATACTGGCTGCCAAAGTTGATGCCCTCGAGGTTGAAGTTGAACAGGGCCGGGTTGCTGGGGTCGAACAGGGCCGGCGAGAAGCTTGTCAGGCCGGCCGACGTCGAGGACAGGCCCAAGCCGCTTAACTGGTTGCTCCCGTCGTTGCTCGGTGGTGCAAAGCCGGGTGAGACAGGGGACTGCGGTCCGGGGAAGGTCAGGTTCTCCGGCAGGGTGCCCGTGGGTGTTTGGGTGCCGGTGAAGACGGGATACGAGGGGGCGCTGGACTGGGTGAAGAACGACGGAACGTTGGACGCCGACACGTCGGACCCGGCACTAGACGGGTGGCGATGGCCATTAGCGGCCCGAGACGGCGTGCTCGTCGAGGCGGTGGCATTGAAGTTGGGGCCCAGGACCGGCCGAAGAGCTTCGGGCGGTGCATCGTGAAGGTATTTGGCCTTCTTGCGCACGCCGTCCTGGCAGCCGTCGGCGAGGCCTCTCTTAATGCACCGCTGGCAAGGACGCTCATCGCCTGTGATTGTTAGTTTGGGTACGACCTATATAGGATAGCCGTGGGCACAACAGCAAACAAAACAAAATACTGAAAATACTGAAAATGCTGAAAATACTGACCGCATGTCAAGTGCGCCCGTTGGCACGCAAAGCACGCCCGCCGAGCCTTTTTCCGTCTCGGCCGCAGAGGATCCTTGGGATCGTACTTCTTCTTGGGCTCGGTGGCCGAGCCGTCGACGCTGGCCGCGGTCTTGACGGTCTTCGTGTCCATGTCGTTGTCGAGGTCGTCGTCGTTGTCGTTGCTGTCGACTTCGCGAAGGAGCTGCAGGTTTGCCTCGTCGTACTCGTTCTCAGACATGGCATCTGAGACCTCGCCCTCGTTGGTCTCCATGTCTTCCAACATTGTCTCGTCTTGCGCCTTATATAGGGCGGCCCCAGGCCCCCAGGAGGCGAACAGGAGGAGTCGACAAAAAAAAAAAGGGAGAAAAGGGGAGGGGGGGGGGATGGATCAAAGCAGGGGGTGTGTGGTGTGGAGAAGGCGGATCGTAAGGAAGGGCGAAAGAAAGGGTTGACGCGAGGTAGAGGATGCAGAAAGCCAGAAAGCGTGTCCAAAGCTCCCAAGACTCTCGCACGCCTCGGAAGAAGGAACAGTTGTCGAGCAATGGAAATTGCTCCTTTGGGCGAGAGAAGCAACGAGATACGTCACGATGTGATAGGCCCAAACAGGGCAAAAGAGGTCGTCGTGGGTGGGGGGGGAACCCAGCAGAAGAGGAGGGGGCGTGTAAGCAGAAAAGGACGAGCGCAACGCGCAGCAGCAGAAGAAAAGACGGAAGCTAAGCCAGCTCCTGCAGCGGTGACACAGGCGCGTCGCACAGCAGCACCAGCTTGGCTTCCGCGCCGCAGTCTATTGCGTAGCTGCCGCAGTTCCCTTGCCACTTGCCAATCTATTTCGTCCAGGAAGCCCGGCCAAGGAGCTGCTCCCAGAAGCTGCTTCCGGATTTCTGCACAAGTTTGCAGCGGAAACGTCTGCCGGTGGGTGTCTCGCTGCGCTGGTTCGCTCTCGAGGGCCGAGGAGACAACGAACCGAGTAGTCGAGCGGAAGCCGTCCGTGTATCGTGGTTCGTGTCGGTCGCTGCTGCAAGCGGCGATCGCCTGCGAGGGGGTGCGTGGATGCGCGAATGTGTCTGTCTGGTGTGTCTGTCTGGGCGCGCGCGGCGCAATAGCCAATATTGGACAAGGGGTCGCGGTATTGCTGGCTGGTCCAACACGAGCAAAAAAGACGGGCCAAAGGGGAAAACGAGGCAGAGCAGGAGAGGGGCAGAGACGCAGACACGCAGACACGAGCAAGGCCCCAGGGGTGGCAACAACAAGGCCCAGGAAAATGCTCCGGACACGCGCAGCGGCACGGCGCACAGGCGCAGGCTGCTGTCTCGTCTTCGACCTCGTTTCCTCGCACGAGAAGGACGGGCTACACAAGATGTCGTATAGCAGCAGGAAAGCAAGCCCTCTCTGCTGTTCGTGGCGTTCAGTGCGTGAGCTGGTGGCAGCGGCGAGGCCTGTGAGAGGACGGGGACAGGGCGTCGGCGTCCCTGGTGCTACGGGGGAGGGTTATACGACGGGGCGAGGGCGGGACCGTGTGTCGTGGTGCCAGCGACTCGAGCTTGTCCTGGGACGTGGAGAGAGGAGAGGGTCGAGCAGGGCGCCGAGGAACGCTGTGCGCCGCAGGATGCGTGGAGAAAGAGAAAAGAGGATGGAGAGGATGCGGAGGACGAGAGGCGGGTGCGCGGCGGCAGCCAAGGAGAGCAGCGGAAGGGGCGCACAAGACGATGCAGGAGGCCGTTGGCCGGTGGGCTTTTGGCTTCTAGCTCTCGTCCACTGGTGCCGCTGCTGCCGCTGTGTTCGAGGGAGCTTGCCTCTGGGCTGGAGGAAGGTCGCGCAGGACGAGCCGACAGGGGTGGTGCGAGATGAGAAGCAAGGTTCTGAGATGCAGGGGATCGCTCTGCGCGCAGCCGGCCTGCCTGCAGTCGAGAGGATGGTCGCCGACCTGGGCGACGGGAGCAGCGTCGAGGTGCCCGAGCTGGCGATGTCGAGGAGGCGGAGAGAGGAAGCGCGGAGGAGACGAGGCGACGAGAGGAGAGGAGCGGAGAGGGGAGGGGAGACCGAGGTCGAGGTCGAGGACGGGGTCGACCTGGGGAGGAGATGCGCAGACGGCCTGTGACGCCGCCTACCTGGCTGCTCGCTGACTAGGGCGTTCCCTGCGGCACTGTGTCGTCGTCTCGGTCGTCTCGTCGTCACGTCGTCACGTCGTCACGTCGTCGAGGCTCGTGGGTGGGGCGCGGCCAGACGGTGAGCGTTTGAGGCTGGCTGTCGAGGCTGGCTCTTCGCGGCAGACGCTGAGCACAGCTGGCGGACCAATGAGGCGCTCCGGATCGGGATGCGCATGCAACGGCTGCAGATCCTATCCTCGGCTACCAAGCACAGGCCGTGGCTGGCACGCAGCGGACCGTCTCTGCAGTCTGCGAGGTCGTCGCGGGCGTCGATTACCGCGCTGGGCTTGCGTCCTGCGTCGTCGATGTCGTCGATGTCGTCGGTGTCGTCAATGCCGAGGCCGGCTGGCGATTGCTGCAGATTCGACTCGGGCCGGGGTCCGGACGCGGTGCCGCCATGCAGACGGGACGAGGAGGTCACGGAGAGGTCACGGAGAGATGCCGGGAGGGATGCGAGAAGAACGGTGGACAGGAAGAAGAGAAGGAGAGAAGAGAGAAGAAATGAGAGTGGAGGCGAATTGGCGAATTGGCGAATTGGCCGCTGGCCGTATTTGGCGGGGAGGTGGCAGCGACACGGGCGACGCAAAAGGCGCAGCAGAGCGGGCGGGAGCGTAAGCTGTGGAAAAAAGGCGGTCGCGTGCGTGTGGCGGGCCGCGGGATTGTAGAATGCGAAGAGGGAAGGGTTCCGCGAGGAAGAGAGAAGACAGGGAGATGAAGGGAAGGGAATGGATCAGAAGGGCAGAAGCCGCGTCGACACCATAATCCAAGGTGATTGAGGTGACTCTTTTTTTTCTTTCCTTTTCTTTTTTCGGCCCCCTTTGCTCTTTCCTCTCGTCTCGGCTTCTTGCGCCGTGTGCTCGGTTGCCCTTGCCTATAACAACCCGCGTATAATACTGCAATGCTCGATTTTTTTCGGCCCTGGCGCTCCCTCGTGCCTTCCTGCTGTCTGATTTTTAATTTTCAATCCTGCGCCGCCGTTGGGCAGGAGCTGTCTGCCGCTGCGGCTATGGGGACTGCGGGGTTTTTTCCTGTTTTCCTCGTTTTCTCGTTAGCTCTTTCCCCTTTCGCTCCTCCAGCTGCGTGCTTGCGGTTCTCCGGTGCTCGGTGTCGTTTTCCATGTATGGGTACTTTCAGACACATCATATGCACAGAGCCGCGCATGTACAGCGACTCGACCAAGCCTGAGCAGTGAGCAATGTCCACCGCCAAGCACGCGCCAGCGCGCACGCCAGCGCCAGTGCAGCACCGCTAGGCCGAGCATGTGCGCTAGGAGCTATGGCTGTGCCGGTGTGGCTGGTGTGGCTGGGCCATGTCGTCACTTATACTCCGTACTCCGCGTTACTCTCTATTATACCGTACAGCTTCCATCCATCCAGGACCAGCGGCATTTTCCCATCGCAGGGTCGTCGACTTCACACATCCCGCAATACCCATGTCCTCTCTCTCGTCTTCTTTCGGTTTCCCTGTCTGCTTCACCGGGCTTTGGTTATGCACATGCAACCCCCCCTTGCTGGTTCTGCATCTCGGCTTATTCACTTTCTTGGCTTCTTGGCTTCTTTTCTTCTTGGGTTGGATCCGCAGCAACTTTCTGTCTTTCTCTCGTCCTCTTCTTCTGCATCCCCCGTCTTGCACACCTTTGATTTGCCAAGTGCTGTTCCTCCTCGCCCTCTGGGTCGTGTCCGTCTTGTGTAACCAGCTGACCCCCATGATGGGTACCCAAGCCCTCCCTCTCCGTCGCGTAGGACTTGGCATGGAGGGTGGGCTGGGCAGCCCAACCAGGGAGGGCAGGTAGGAGGGTGGGTAGAAATGGAAAAAAGAGCAAATGCAAACCAGAAGGCAGACATCTCGTTCAAACTGCAGAGGGTAAAGTGACTAGATTCCCTGATCGATCCGGTGCGCTCATGCGGGCGAGGAATGACGGCCAGTGTACACTGGTCAGTCCGTCTGCGAAGAGGGAGCGGAAGAGGAAAAGGAGAGACCGTGCGCCGCCTTGTTTTCCTTTTTTCTTGTCTGACTTGTCTCTGTTGATCTCCTTAGCTTTTCCCGCGGCCGTGGTCTGGGTAATTCCGCTTCCTGTCCTGACTTGACTCTCCTTGTCTGACTATCTTCATCAGCGAGGACCAGAGACAAGGTGGTGGACTCTATCTCCTTTTAAGATCTATGTCTGATATAGATAACATATTCTATCCTCTTTGGCTGTCTCTTCAAAATCAGATAATGCCTGTTCCCGCACACACTTCAGGACGTCGAGGTTGACAACAAGAGCCAGCACACGCACATCCACATCCTTCACGAGGCGTCGAGAAAGACGGATCGACGAATGTATTCCAGCAGGGGAATCAAAAACAGCGAGAGATGTTCCAGGGTAGCAGTATTCAACGGCCCGGAGGGGAAGCCAAAAAAGCGAAAGGGTGCAGACAATGCAAGCCACAGATGCGGAACATCGGTTTTTCCCATTCTCTGTGGGTGCATTTTTTTCCTTTTTCTTTTTCTTTTTCTTCCTTTTCTTTTTCTTTTGTTTGTCTCGGCCTCTACTCGTATGCAGGGAGGCAGGGCTCTGACAGAAAATCCCACCCACAGCTGACTAGATGAGACCGATGACCGAATCCTGCCTGTCCTTCCTTGTCCTGTCAACCCACTGCACGGTCCATCCCTCTCGTTCGCTCGTTCGCTCGTTCGCTCCATTGTCTCGTTCTCTCGGCCTCCCGTGGACGTCGATTTTTCATCACACTCGCACAAGGCACCTCAGAACGGACACAGGACCAAGAGACACCAGCCCAGAGCTCGTAAATCTCCCCTATCCCATGCCTCCAATCCCCCATTACACAAGCCATGCACGTCCTTTTTTTTTTTTTAACTTTGCTTTCTTTTTTCCCCCCTAAATACACCCCCCCTCGCCTCGCCTCTACTATGTATGCCCACCACCTTCTCTCCTTCACTCGGGACACACCCTACCCATGCTGTCTCTAGGTCGCACGACAGACAAAGTGACACTGTCCATTTTTATTTTATTTGTTCACACGCAGATTTTTGTTCACATTTGTCGGACCAGTCAGCGGGCCTGGTTTCAAGCCTCACACAACGTCTGCAGGACACCTTCTTTTTTTTTTTTGGCCTTTGGCTCTGAATTTGTGTTTTATTTGCACTTTTTCCTGCACGATTATTGGTATGTATCTATGAAATATTCCCGTTTCCTCCACCATGGTAGTGCACCTTTCTATCTCTTGTGGTATTATTTTTGTGATATGTGATATCCCTTCCCATGAGCTATGCAAAAGTGGTGTACACCACCAAAGAATTAAACCGTCTACGGTGGATCTCGTTCGCTCCTTTTTTTATTAAAAGAAATTCCTCCCGCAATATCCGTCTGTACTATACACCCAGGACCAAGGAAGTGCCTAGGACCGATAACAAAAAGAAAAGAAAAGGCAAAAAAAACAAACCAAACATGTGGCGTGGGGGTGGGCCCGCCCTTGGAGAAGGAGAATAGGAGAAAAGGCCAGGGCCGTCCCGCTTTCCACGTTCTCTCTCCTCGGAGCACCACCCCAATGCCTCGGCATGGGCTGCTGCAGGACGACTGCTGCTTGCTTAGTGGGCAGCAAACCGGCTGTTGGCCCGCAGCTTCTTGCCGTACTTGAAGAAGAGGAACGGGAAGGGCAGCATGGCCACCGTCAAAAAGGCCAGCAGCGACGACGCCCACTGGTCGCCCAGCTTATGGTACATTTGCACGCCAAAGAGGGGGAAGGCGGCTGGGGGGTTTGAGGGAGGTTAGTTAGCAAAATGGTTCCGTGGGATTCACCATCCAGCTGAGCGGTATCGCAACGCGGTGTGACGAAAGAGGGACAGAAATAAAAGAGAGAGAGCTCACCTGCAAAGGTACAGCGCACAAACGCGTTGGCCGCCAGGGCGCTGGCCGCATAGAGCTGGTAGACGTCGACGAAAAAGGTAAAGATGCCGGTGAACGCTAAGAGCATTCTGTGGCAGAGAGAGAATATGGTTAGCCACCAAAAGAAGATTGGACGATATGCAAGGACACAAAACAGGCTGAGAGGCGAGATGATGGGCAAGACGCGGCGAACGCCTCTTTGACAAAGCCATGACTAAAAAAGGGGGGGAACGTAGGAAGGAGGAACGCTTTTGGCGAGTGTGCAGTAAAGAAGGCTGTAAGGAAGGCTGTTCAAGGAGAAAAGGGGGGGGTGAAAGGATTGCAGGTGCTGTGGCGGTTGGTACACCACAGCCCTGGCCAATGTGTATAAATTGGGATAAACAAATAACAAAAAAAACCAGGCTGTACAGAATAGGGGTAAACAAAGAGCTCGTCAATCGATCTGCAAGCCCTCAGGGGCCAGGCTGCTGCTGCAGGCAGCCGATGGCTGAGAGAGCAGAGCCTCGTATTCAAACAGCTATTTTTATCCGGTGGAAATAGAGAATGGAAATGAAGAGGGAAAGGTAATTAAGGAGAGGGAGGGGGGGAAATGAGAAGAGGAAAGAGAAAAAAAAAGAAGAGAAAAACAAGAAAAGAGAAGGGAAAAAAAGAGAAGCGAAAAACTCACCCCATGCCAAACACGGCCGACCCGATGATGGGCACGATCCAGTGGATGCTCGCGTAGGACGTCCACCCGAACCAGAAGATGCCGATCGGCACCAGCAACGCGCCCACCATGACCGACGGCAGCCGGTCCTCGGGCTCGCTGACCGGCTCCGCCGACCCCGTCGCGCGCTGCCGGCTCGCCATGAGCCGGCTGCGGATGTGCCTCCACACCGGGAACGTGGAGCCGGCGATGATGATGCCGACGAACAGGCCCATGAAGGAGAGGCCCGTCTGCCACCCGTTGAAGCCGTGGTTGCCCTCGAACACGACGGGGAAGGCGCCGAAGAAGAGGTACAGCACGCCCAGCAGCACGGCCGAGTACAGGTCGAGGGCCAGGCACATGGGCTCGTACGCGAGCAGCTGGAACGGCCGCAGCAGCGACTGGCCGATGGTGCCGAGGATGGACTTGGTCATCTTCTCGATGGGCGCGCGCCAGCGCTCGTCGCCCGTCTCCTTCCGCAGGCGCTGGGCCTTGTTGCGGAGGAGGACCGGGTGGTAGGTCTCGGGGACGAAGAAGAAGAGGGCCACGAGCAGGCAGAAGCTCCAGATGATCAGCACGTAGTGGGTCCAGCGCCAGCTGGTGTTGCTGTTGATGAAGCCGCCGATGAGGGGCCCGACGGAGGGGCCGAGGAAGGGCGCCATCGAGAAGAAGACCATGGGCGTGTGCATGTTCTCGCGCGTGAAGAGGTCACCGACGGTGCCGCCGGACACGGACAGGAAGGCGCTGCCCGCGAGGCCCTGGAAGAAGCGGGCGACGATCATGGTCTGGATGTTCTTGGCGACGGCCGAGGGGATGATCCAGATCAGGAAGAGGAAGAAGGAGCCCAGGTAGATGGGCCGGCGGCCGTAGAACTCGCTCAGCGGGCTCCAGGCGGGGCCCAGGGCGATGCCCAGCACGAAGGTCGACAGGCCCAGCGTGGCCACGATCCGGGAGTTGCCGAACTCGGCGTCCATGCCGTCGTACGTGGACGTGTAGATGGAGCTGGCGCAGGTGACGCAGGCGGAGCCGAGGCAGGTGATGAAGACGATCAGCCACTTGCGCGCGTCGCTCATGCTCCGGGGGCACAGCGGGTCGGCGTCGCCGTTGTCCCAGACGACCTCGAAGGGGTCCTTCTCGGGCGGGCTCGGCGCGGCGCTGCCCGCCGCGGCGGCCGGGTCCCGGTTCGTACTCCGGCTGCAGCTTCGCGGCCGCGCCGACGCCCGGTCTCGGTCTTCCTCCTCGTCCGCCGACACGGTCTCCGATGGCGACGACGCTTCCCCGTCGGCGCCGTCGCCTATCGTCGGCCGGTCCCCCGTGGTGCCATCTTCCTTCTCGGTGAAGAGGTCCTCGCGCGTCCGCTGCTGCTCGTCGTAGTCGCCGTCGATGTTCTTTTCGAGATCCTTCTCCATGCTGAACCGTGGTCGTGCTCCGGAAGCCTGTTGATTACTTCCACGTGAGTGAAGAAACAAAGCGAAGAAACTCCTTCTGCCTTGCCGTCGACTTCTTATTTTTTCTTCGTGAATTCCGTTAGCGAGAGGCTAATCGGCGCCCGGAGGTAAGAAGCTAAAACGAGGCGAGCTCCAGACTCCTCTTTTCTTGTCGGCCTTCTTTCCACCCCCAAAAAACCCCCGACCTCCGCGTCTCGGCCCGAGATGAAATGTGGATATGGATGGTCCCTATCCGCGAGAATCAAAGGAACCAAGAGCACTACCCGAGGGGTATCAAGTGGGCGAAGTGCAAGATGTTTTCTTCCTCGTCTTCCTCCGTGGGTATGTTATGGATCAACAAGTAGTATGCCAAGACAGATGAGGAAGGGATGTAAGAGGGGGGGATGATATAGAGGCAGGGTTTATTATGATTAAAAGATATTGTTCGATAATGAATGAAGGGAAGCTTGGCATGAGACGAAAAAACAACGTCGGAGGCAGTCCCACAGAGAAGTGACTGAACGAGGGTCGAAGGGGGATTAAATAGAATGCCAAGAAAAGAGAACGGACGTCGAGAAAAAGGTTCGTGAGAGGAAAGCCAAGGACGATCCGGAATATAAGAGCCTAGATATAAAAAGAGCTCGTGGCGACGGAAGTATCGATACTGTCATTGCGTAAAAAGCAGACCCGTATTATGACAAACTTGCATGCGGCTAACGTCTAGCGACCATCTAGCTCATTATTCAGCGGCGGGAAATCGTGTGGCCCAGGACGACAGAGACAAGAGAGATAATTAGAAACGGGGGGGGGGCGGAAAAGGGACGGCGAGGAGAAACTTTGGGCGAGAGAATGCAACCTCGAGCGCGACGGGTACGGCCCACACTTGATTCCAACCCCAGAGACGGCACTAACTCTCCTCTGGGAGCAGACCAAAACAAAAAGAGAAGGCGGCCAGCCCACGCGCTACGATGCCCGCCTCGGGGCTGCGGCTGCTGCGACGCAGCGTAGATCGTTTTACTCGTCTTCGTCGCCTCCGCTGGGCCACCTGGGCCACGGGGAAGGGAAAGCTAGGAAAGCTAGGGTGCTTTTGGGCATGGCGTGGAGGCGCGGAGAAGAGGATGGCGAGGACGCAGAACAACAATACGATGCACGCCAAGACTGAGAACGGGCGGCGGTCAGGACGACATCTGACGTCGTTCACTGCTCCGCAGCTCGGCGGCAACGAAGTAGCGTGCGGGTGGTGGTGGTGGTGACGGGAGTGGTGACGGGAGTGGTGACGGGACAGGTTTCAGCGCGGTGACCCCCGCCGAAGGAGCAGTACGGGATAATGGGCAATATCTCGAGCATCTCGAGAAGTGTAGCAAATACCAGACACTGAGAAACAACACATCCTGCCGGGCATGCCGAAGCAAACTGGTTTCCTCTCGGAGCGCAGAAGGCAGAACGCAGAACTGTCGGAGAATCAGATGCTCGGAGTGCCCTCACAACAAAGGGCAACCACGAAAGTGGACTGCGAGTGAAAACTCTTAGCAGGGATGCACAGAGCAAAACGACCATGGGAAATACGAGTACAGCAGCATCAGAGAGAGAGAGCCCCTGTCCGCCCAATAGGGGACCGGCCAACCCACCCTCTCTGAACGGGGAATAGCCCGGACAGGGGCCGGGGAAAAGCTTGGTTGACAAAGAGACAAGCCAGCAAAACTAAGCCAGATGGGCCAACCGCCAGCCAGCGGTTTCCCTGGGCTTGGCATAAACGCGAAGGGCCGACGTTAGGGCGGGTCGGCGGCGGTCGGAGTGTGCGGAGCAGCTCGGAATGCAGCCCGAGCCCCGACTGGTGTTAGTGTATATTGCCCTACAAGTATACGTAGGGCTTTATACGCAGACGAATACGCAGACGTGCGCTTTTAAGAATGCGGTAAACTCCGACGCCAGTGCTTTTAAAGTCTGAGTAATTACTTGTATATGACAAACAAATCACGTCCTCGCTGCGGCGACACTGGTTTTTCCCAGCCTGACGAAGCATTGGCCACAACCAGGAGGCTGATCAAGGTCAACCCTCGACATCATTCCGGTATTATGTTGTTCCTGCATTGTTCTTGTGTTGTTCAAATTTGTTCCCTTCGTATATTCGAGGTCGTCGGAGACAATGTTTGACAACGTCGACCAAACTGCTGACAACGGTGAAACGGACAAAGTCGGCGACGTTTGTACCGCGTCGGCATCGAGCATCGCAGCGAGGCTCCTCTGCTCGTATGTCATCAGGGAGTTAAGACACGCGCCGCTGGTCTTAAGTCCACGACGAAGGGCCGTGTTTGGCAACGAGCTCGGACACTCCCTTCATCAATCGGGGTGAGACAGAGCAAGAGACAATGGCCGCCGACCACGGCTCCGAGGCCATGCCGGAGGAGCCATGGGGCAGGAGAGCAGGAGAGGGAGAGACTGGACACGAGTTTTGTTCAGATGACGCCTATATGCTCCTTTTCTACGGCTATCCTGAAGATCGCACCCGACGTTCTGCCTCGCGCTTCCGAAATGCGCTTTCTAGTTTCTGAAATGCGCTTTCTTGTTTGCTGTCCAAATGGTTTGACTTTCCCCGTGGTATCAGTTCCTCCCCGATATATACACAAAATGGCTATGCAAGATATACAACTCTCCTCCTCCGGGAGGTCATGTCCGTGAAATACACCAAGAAAGACCAGACGACGTTCGGCCGTCCGCCCCCTCCCCCCCCCCCCCCGGGTCCGTCCCTCAATAGTACTCCGGCAGCCCCGAAAACGTCGGGATCGCGCTCGCGTTGCACTGGAACGTCCGCTGCGACGCGTCCGCCGGCAGGATCCCCGCCGCCAGCCCCTGCTTGTACGACCACTGCGTCGCCGTCTCCGTGTCCCACGTCCAGTACCACCAGCCCCAGCCCTTCTCGAACGAGTACATCTGCGCCTCCGCGAACGTCAGCAGGAACTGCTTGTACACGGCCGAGTAGCTGCTGGCCGCCGCGTTCGCGTCCGTGCACTCGCACGACGTGTTCGTCAGCGGGCACATGGGCGTCAGCGCGTTGAGCGTCGCGTTGCCCACGTCGTACGTCCCCGTCCACCGGTTGCCGTTGCCCACGTTGCCCAGGTACGGCGCGCAGTCCGTGTCGGCCTGCGACCACTCGGCCGTGATCGTGGGGCCGAAGCCCGTGGCCGTGTCCATGCTGGCCTCCGTCTGCTCCGTCCAGCCGCTGCAGGCGTACGTGATCTTCTCCTCGTGCGTGTAGACGATCTGCGCGTTGTTGAAGATCTCGTACTGGTGCACGTCGAGCGCCAGGTTGTACGTGTTGGGCTGCCCCTGCCACTTGCTGAGCCCGCAGAAGCCGTCGCCGAACACGATGATGGTGTTGTTGTCGACGCCGTTCCTGCGCACCATCGCCGCCGCCGTCTGCGTCCAGTTCATGACCGACGCCACCGACAGGAACGTCATGCGCGGCTCGTTGGCCAGGCCGTAGTGCGACAGCACGTTCTTGTAGCGCGGCTGCGCGAAGAACTGCGACAGCTGGTCGTGCACGTCCAGCGACCGCTGCACGTTGAGGTCGCCGTCCGTGCCGTTCATCCACCCGATGGCGCCCTGCCGCCCGCTGTGGTTCCAGCCGTTCTGGCTCCCCGGCAGGCCGTGCAGGTCCAGGTTGACGCGCAGGCCGTGCTTGCGCGCCCACTCGATCCCGCGCAGCAGGTACCGCCAGCTCGTGCGGAACAGGTACGGGTCGTCGTCGTACACCGCCACGGCCCAGTACGAGAAGGGGATGCGCACGTGGTCCAGCCCGGCCGCCGCGATCTCCGCGAACGTCGACTCCGTCACGAACGTCGCGTAGTGGTTCTCGAGCGTGCTGGCGCACTTGGCCGTGCCCAGGTACGAGCACAGCGTCCACTCGTCGATGATGCCCAGGTTCAGATTGAAATTGAACAGCGACGGCGTGATGAACGGCTCCAGCGACAGCCAGCCGCCCAGGTTGACGCCCCGCGCCGGCGTCGTCGCGTAGGACCCCCACGCCTGGCTCAGCGGCGCCGTCTTGGAGTTCGCCGACGCCGAGTCGTTGTAGCTCGTGTTCAGGCCCATCACGGGCAGGCCGCCGACCGTCGCGTTGGTGTACGTGAGGTTGAAGTCGGTCGTGTCGACCCAGTCGTAGGGGTCGAGGTACGAGGGCGCCCCCGACGGGATGCTGCTGGGCGAGATGCAGTCGATCCCGGAGCAGGAGCTGGACGAGCTGGACGAGCTGCTGCTGCTGCTGCTGCTCTTCTTGCTGCTCTTGCTGACAACCACGGCCACGACGACGATGACGAGGACGAGGACGGCGGCACCGATGCCTCCAAAGATTACTGTGAATGTTGGTCAGCATTGATCGGAGCCAAAAAGGCAGCATGTCTGTCACCTTGGCAGCACAAAACCTACAAAATTTCTTCTTCTTGCTCCATTTGGGCGTGGTCTGGCGCTGCTTCGCATAGTACAGCTGCTCCTTGGCCTGCTCGATGCTGTTGCGCGTGTTGTTGCTGCTGCTGCTGCTCATCCCGCCGAAGCCGCCGCGCAGGTGTCCCTTCAAGGCCCCAAATATGCCACCGCCGCCACTGCTCGCCAGGATGCCGCGCGACCGGCCCTCTTCGAGCACGGCACCGCTGGGTATGCGCCGATCGCGTCGTCGGCGGTGTTGCCGATCGGCCCGGCCGCCCGCCTCGACGCGGTCGTATCCGTCGTCGTCGGGGACGTCGGCCTCCCGCTCGTCCTCGTGGTCGATGTAGTAGTATTTTGACCGCCGTTCTTTTGATCGTCTGTCGTGACCGCCGTGTCTGTCATGTCTCTCGCGCCTCTCGCGCCTGTCGTCCCGCCTCTCGTCTCGTCTCTCGTCTTGTCTCTGGTGTCTTTCGCCGTCTGTATCTCTTTCTCTCCCCTCTGTCTCACTCTCTATTTCCCTTTCTCTTTCTCTTTCCCTTTCTCTCTCCCTCTCCCTCTCTCTCTCTCCATCTTTCCGCCGCCGTCGCCGCCGGTCTTCGCTTCTTGTTCTTGACGAGTCGTGCCGGTCTCGCCGGTCTCCTCGGTCCCGCCCTTCTCGTCGTTCTAGTGCCTCTCGCCGCTCGTCTCGTTCCCGCCTCTCCTCCAGCTCTCGTCTCGCCTCCCTCTCTTCTGCATCTTGCCGGTCTCGCCGCTCGCGCCTCTCCCTCCGCTCTCTCCTCCTCCTCCGCTCTTCTCGCTCCTCTCGGTCTTCGCGATCTTCTCTCTCCTCTCGCTCCCGCCGCGGCGCTGTGTTGCCGCTGTCGCCGCTGCTCGACGCCGCCGTGGCGCCCGCGTTCAGCTGCGCCAGCGCATCCGCCGACAGCACGTGCGCGCTGCCCGACGGTTTCCGCTTCTTCGCGCCGCTGCTGCTTCGGTGGTGTCGCCGTGCGCCGGACTCGCGACGCCGGCCCGGCTCGTGTGACGGCATGGGAGGTGATGCGCCGCAGGAATGTGAGTCGGAATGCAAATCTTATAAATCTTGTGAGTCTTGTGAATATAGAGTGAAGATCGTGTCGACTCGTAGTGCCGTGTCGGCTACGTGCAGGTGTGATCGTCAGGAATGAAATGCAGCCGGATGCCTCGCCTGTCATTCAATCCTGGCTCGAGTCCTTCTTCAGCTCGCGGAAAAAAGGTCTGCCAAGAAACTAGAGAAAGCGACCATGGCGCAGTTCTATTTGCGGTCTCCTTTCTGCGATTGTTTGGGTGGGTGCGCCTTCCCTGGGCCACGCAAGCCCGCAGTTGCCCCAGCAACAATCTAATCGTCTAATCGCACTATGCGGATCCATGCATGCAATTACGCGGGCAGCCGTGGCAATTACACGGGCCACGGCAACGCGGCCGAAATTACGTGGCACAGCGTTTGGCATGAGTCCTTCTGACATTAATTGACTGCATTGTTTGGTTTTCTGTCTCTCGTGTTCGTCGGCATCTCGAGAATCGATGCGCGTAGCCTCGTGGCCGCCGAGCTGTCACACTGGGCCGGGCCGCGGCGAGTTGGAAATCTCCGGCTGCGTAGTGCGGAAGGTACCACCGCCACATGAAGAGCCGTAGAGCCACTAATTGAGCTTGGGAGACCTCGCTCTGCGGAGTAAAAGATACAGACAAGTGCTACTCCGTAGACACAGCTCACATAATCTCTTGCTGTGGCCTCTGCTATGGCGGTGTCATTAGCGCCTGGCCGCCAGCCACTGCTAGGCTCCACTTTCTCGCTGAAAACGAGGGGAAGGGCCCAAGCAGTGACGGACAGCGCCAGGAACGCCGCGCAAAGCCGACGGCAGCCGCGCATCGGCGTACCTTCCTGCTGACCGGCCTAGTCGGTGCTCGTTTTCCTGCTGTCTCAGCAATGCAGCTCTCGTCGTCTTCTCTCCTGCCTCGACCTTCTCTCAATTGGCCTCATTGTCTTGAGGAGAGCCGCAGAGATTGAACACTGCTTGAAACCACGGCCGCCCGCAGCATGAAGATCGCGTCTGTCTCGCAGGCGCTGCCCCGGCAGTTGCTGTGCAAGGCGGCATCCAGCCAGCCCTGCCAGCCTCTTCTCGCAGCGACGATGACGGCGGCGACGACGACGACGACGACGACGACGGCACGATCACCAGCACTGTCTTCGACAACAAGACGGCGGCAGCAGCGCGCTCTCTTCTCCCCGGCCCGCCTCTACTCGACCGCGCCCCCCAACGCCCGCCTCAACCTGCCCATCGACTACGCCACCACGCCCCTGCTCGCCCACACCGCCCAGGCCGCCCTCAGCAACGCCGAGCTGCCCGCCGACATCCGCGGCGGCGCCGGCGCCACCAAGCGCATGAACCTCTACCAGGCCATCAACGACGCCATGTCCACCGCGCTCGCCGAGGACGAGTCCGTGCTGCTGTTCGGCGAGGACGTCGCCTTCGGCGGCGTGTTCCGCTGCTCCATGCACCTCAAGGACACCTACGGCGACGAGCGCGTCTTCAACACGCCCCTCAGCGAGCAGGGGATCCTGGGCTTCGCCGTCGGCCTCGCCGCCGAGGGCATGCGGCCCATCGCCGAGATCCAGTTCGCCGACTACGTCTTCCCCGCCTTCGACCAGCTCGTCAACGAGGCCGCCAAGTTCCGCTACCGCGACGGCGGCAACGGCCGCCACGTCGGCGGGCTCACCGTGCGCATGCCGTGCGGCGCCGTCGGCCACGGCGCGCTGTACCACTCGCAGTCGCCCGAGAGCCTGTTCAGCCACATCCCCGGGCTGCGCGTCGTGATGCCGCGGTCCCCCCTGCAGGCGAAGGGGCTGCTGCTGGCGGCCATCCGCTGCAACGACCCGGTCGTCTTCCTCGAGCCCAAGATCCTGTACCGCGCGGCCGTCGAGCAGGTGCCCGTGGACGCGTACACGCTGCCGCTGTCGCGGGCCGAGGTGCTCAGGGAGGGCGCGGACCTGACGATCGTGTCGTACGGCCAGCCGCTGTACACGTGCATGAGCGCGATCCGGCAGGCGGAGGCGGACTTCAAGAGCCGAGGAAAGAGCGGCGGCGCCGGCGCCGGCGGGTTCTCGGTCGAACTCATCGACCTGCGCACCATCTACCCGTGGGACAAGGAGACGGTGCTGCGCAGCGTGCGCAAGACGGGGCGGTGCATCGTGGTGCACGAGTCGCACGTGAACCAGGGCGTGGGCGCCGAGGTGGCCGCGACGGTGCAGGAGGACGCCGACACGTTTGTGCGGCTCGAGGCGCCCGTGCTCCGCGTGGCCGGCTTGAGCACGCCGATGCCGCTGGCCTTTGAGAAGTTTATCATCCCGGACGTGGCGAGTGAGTACTTTTTCCGGGAAGAGTGCCCTTTTCCCCGTATCTTTGCAACATGACAAGCTGACAGCACCGCCCAGGGATATACGACGCGATCAAGACGTCGATCGAGTACTGATTGATCGAGGGAGGGAGCAGGGCGTTGGCGAGGAGGAGGGATACCTAGCGTTGCATGCATGTGAAATTAGAAAGCGCTCTGGACGGTGGATGGCCATTGCATGAGCATTAAAGAGCACCAATACATTTTTTGATTTTTTGTATCTTCCTGGAGAATTACGGAGCAATACTGAAGAACCACACAATAATACCACCCTTCCCACAGAAGCTGTTTCTAGGGGCTGTTTCGTAGTCTAAAGCCGAGCGGCAGAGAGCTCAGGGGGAGGACGCTGGCGTTGGCGCCAACTGCTGATACAATTGGTGGCAGCCTTCCCCTCCTAGTTCTGCCCCGCATCGGACCTTCGCGACAGGCATCAGCATCGACGGAGCTGGACGACGCACGACGCACGAAGCACGACGAAAGGACGCAACGACAGAGCTTGACATCGGCGGCCGTCCTTTTTTTTTTCCCTCGCTTATCGACACGATGCCCAGCGCGCAAGACGTCGAGATCGTGTCCTCCTTCGTGGAGGGCGCGCCGCCAGGCGAGGTGAGTCCGATGGGAAGAGACGAGACGAGGAGAGGCGAGGAGAGGCGAGGAGAGGCGAGGAGAGGCGAGGAGAGGCGAAAAGAGAAGAGACTAGCTAGGACAAAAAGACGATGCATCATCGGGCCATGCTGACAGGCTGCAGCTCGCCAGCGTGATTGCCGACATCGAGAGCCTCACCCTGGCCAAGCCGAAGCTGTTCGACGACCTCGCCCCGGCCTTTGCCAAGTACAACGAGGAGCAGTTCACGACGGTGGCCCTGCCCGGCAGCGCCGCGGGCAGCCAGCCGGCGATCGTCAGCGCCGACAGCCGCGTCGACCCGGACGACGACGAGGGGGCGCGGTACTACGACCCGACGAGCGCGACCAGCTTCGCCTTTGACCACCGCACGCAGAAGGCGAGCGCCGCGCAGAGCCACGTCCCGGCGGACGGCCCGCAGGCCGACCTCGCGGCCGCCACCCTCAAGGCGCTGGCCGCGTACGTCAAGGACCACTACGAGCGCCCGGCCTTTGGCGTGTACGCGATCGACGGCGGCAGCCGGCTGGCCGTCGTGATCGTCAGCAACAAGTACAGCCCGCAGAACTTCTGGTAATTCCCCCCCCCCGCCTGTTCTCATCTGCCTGCTACGCATTACTTTGATTTCAGCCAGCATTCCCTCCTCGCCGGCAGAAGGCTCGCATGTATTCTAACCTGCCTGCTACGCCACAGGAACGGCCGCTGGCGGTCGCGCTACGTGTTCGACCCCGCCTCCGGCGCCCTCGAGGGCTCCATCCGCGTCGACGTGCACTACTACGAAGACGGCAACGTGCGGCTGCTGACGGACAAGCCGCAGGCGGCGTCTCTGTCTGGGGGGGCCACCGGCGCCGCCCTGGCCCGCGAGATCGCCGCGCTCGAGAAGGCCTACCAGGAGGAGCTCAACAAGAAGTTCCTGACGCTCAGCGAGGGCGCGTTCAAGGGCCTGCGGCGGCAGCTGCCCGTGACGCGGCAGAAGATCGAGTGGGACAAGGTGGCCAGCTACCGGCTGGGGCAGGACATTGGCGGCGGGAGCGGTGCGCGGCGGTAAGGGAGAGGTGTATAGGAGAGGAGGGGAGGGGGAGGAGAGAATGCAGAGTAGGGATGTGCTCGGGATAGATGCGGTACAAAAGACACGAATGAAAACGGGATTGCACATACACACAAGGCTGGACCATGGCGAGGCTGAACGAGGGGAAAGGCTGTGACGCAGTGAAGGTACGGGACGAGATAGTACGGGAGAGTTGCCGGCCGGGGTCCGCCAGGAAGAGTCGAGAAGGCCGGCCGGCAACCCGACCAGCCGAAGGAGGCCATGGATATGCAGCATGGTGTCTTCGCACGCACGAGCGACACCTCATCCAGAGCACCGTCTCGCACCCGCCATTTTTCATGGTCACCACACCCCCATTTTCAGCCAACCGCCTACGACGTGTGCGCCGGAAAAAGAAAAAGGCAGACCAGAAGTCACAAAGGTGGGGAGAAGTGGGGGAGCGCATTGGTGAGGCATGTGGCGGCGCGGACTGGGCTGCGTGGATAACCTCTTCCCGAAGTTCGCCCGGTGCAGGAGATAGTCCGCGGTGGCATAGCAGCCTGCATCCTAGATCGCAGAGACGGCCACTGGCTTCCGCAGCGCTCCCTACCGCCGAACTTACGATGGTTCGACCGTCTGGGACGAGGCGCCGGAGAGCAGGCAGATGGAAGCGGTGTGCTGGCCGTCTTTGCGGGTTTTCGTCGTAGGTTGGGCGGTCCCCTGGCGCCGGTTGGAAAATCTTCGCTGTATCTTCACTGCATGCTGTGCGGAGTATGTTCGCCGAGAATCCTCTTCCTGCCCCGTCTCGGTGGTCCTCGAATCAGGAACCACGGAAAACAGGCAAGCAATTACAGGGCAGTACGAGTACGCGTATCCCTCCGTAGGCAGGACGTCCATCGTCTCTTTCCCGTTGGGTCGGGCCAGCAAAATAGACACATCCGTCGCAGCCCACAATTAAAAGTTGGGGAAGGCACGAACCCACCCGCCCAGCGAATTGCCGTCTCCTTCCGTGTCATACGTTTTTCGCCGCCCATCGACTTCTCAATCTTTGCGCTGCTAATTTTGCCCTACTCCCCCCTAGCTCGCTCGCACCTTCCCTGCCGAATCCAGCCAATCCCAGCAGCTCAATTTCTGCTTTCTTTTTTCTTTTTCTTTTTCTCCTTCCCCTTTCCCGTCCCCATTGGGCCAGTTCTCTTCTTTCCCCTTGGAGCAGCAGCGACCCGTCCGTCTAGGCCTCTCCCATGGTGCCTTCCCCTAAAGGTCTTCCCAACAGGCGCCTGGCTCCGCGCGCCGATCCACTCGCACGCGCACTGTCTGGCTACCCGTCCGCTGGTCTCTGGTCTCTGGTCCCTTGTCGCCTTCTGTTTGTTCTTCCGCCTTCTGTAATCTGTATTCTGTTCTTTTTAGTCCCCCCCTATTATCTCTCGGCTGGGTCTCCCCCCATTCTTGCGCTCTCTTTCTTCTGGCGCGAGTCAAAAACCTCTCCACTCTCCAATCCGTTTTCCGTTTTGGCTTCAGCTTTTTTTTTGTCCCTTTTCCTCCTCTTCCATTTTCTCCTCTGCCAACCTCCGCCCGCTTCCCTAACAAACGGTGCCCTTCTCCGGTCTCGTCTTTGCTCTCGTCTCCGACCTCGTCTCTCCGACAATCACCCCCCCAAACCACCTCTACGATGGCTGCCACAACAGAGTACACCTACCAGGATGTTGCCGAGCACAACACCAGCAGCGACCTGTTCCTCGTCATCCACGACAAGGTCTACGACGTGACCAAGTTCATTGACGAGCACCCGTACGTCTGACCTGGCGATGTTCTCCAGCTCTAAGCAAACCCCCCCCCCTCTCTGCACACGTCCGCTAACAACCCAGGGGTGGTGAGGAGGTCATCCTCGACGTCGGCGGCCAGGACGCGACCGAGGCCTTTGAGGACGTCGGCCACAGCGACGAGGCGCGCGAGAGCCTCGCCGCGCTGCTGACGGGCACGCTGAAGAGAAAGGTAGGCCGGCAGCTTCCTCGGTGCTTCTCCTGTTCCACCGCTAACCTCCCTGACCTCCCAGCCCGGCGACCCGAGCCCGTCCGCCACCACGGGCGCCGTTTCGCCCCAGGCCGAGACCAGCGGCGCCGCCGGCTTCGGCATCGGCGTCTACGCCCTCCTGGCCATCGGCGGCGCCGCCGCCTACTACGGCTACCAGTACCTGCAGCAGCAGCAGCAACAAGCGTCTGCTTAAGCAGGGGGTGGGGAGAGCGAAGATCGAAGAAAAAGAAAAATACAAACCTCCAATGTCATAAACCGAAGCCCGTGCTTTTTCTGGGTGTTTTTATGTCCTCGGGGCGGCGCTTGCTTTTCCAGAACCTTTCGTTGTTTTTTTACTCGTTTTTAATCTACACTTTTTTTTTCGCTTCCACCTGTCCCTATGCATAAACTCATCCTCTCTCTCTCTCTTTCTCTCTCTTTCTCTCTCTTTCTCTCTCCTGGTTTCTCTCCTCCTTCCTCCACCTCCTCTTCTGCAGCTCTAGACACGACTGCCGGAACGCACTACATTGGGGGGGGACTGCAAGGCTTTCGGAGCTATCTCTGGCCCTCCTCCCCACTCGTCGAAAACTCGGGGTTTTCTGCCCAATCGCGCTTCGTCTATCCGCCGGCAAGCGAATTTCCAGCCAGCGCAATCAGCGCCGTCAGCAAGCGAGGGAGCCGGTGTTGTCGGTTTCCGGTGCGGTTTTTGATTTTCTGCACTCTTGTCGGCAGGACATTTAGGAAGGCAACGAGAGGAAGTGAGGAGGCGAAGGCTCTTTCTGGCTGTCCGTTGCGTCCCCTTCTTTTACATATTACCATGCTGTAGACCAGATTTGTTTTCATGAACTAGAACTCTAAAGCCAAGACAGCCCCGTCCGACCTGCAGTTTTCTGTGACGCGCCTATGATACGACGACGAGATATTCTGACCGCCAGTTGAAGCAAGGGGAGTGCACGAACGCAGCTGCAAAGTGCCTCCGCAGTGTCGCAAGCGAAACTAGGCGGTAAAGGAGCAAAGGAGCTGTGAGACAGCAGCGGCAATTGCTTAAAATAGAGCAATGTAAACGTTGGGAATTCCAGGTTGAGAACTCCAAGTTGAGAACTGAGGCAACTCTCAGCAACTTTGAAGCTTCTACAGCGCTGTCAGGAAAGAACTCCCCTGTCATGCTGGGCCGATTTGCAAGCATGCACTGCTCTGAGAAACAAGGCCACGGGGAGAATGGACAAGGGGGAAAAGAGCCCGTCGGTCTGATGCATCCGGGGCCGCGTTCCGCCAGCCGATCGACAGGGCCGCCAGAGAGCTGAAAGAGAGGAGAACTTCAGAGGGGACTGGTCGCGAAAATCACATGTCTACGGGCACCGTGTGTAGGGGACAAATTGTCGCTGTTTAGCTTGTGCTCGTTGGTACAATTTCACGTGACAACTGTCACCGCCTTCCTTGTGATTAGTCAAAGCTCTGGCCAACCCGCAGAACCACTAAACCACGTTCAGTAATTCTCGGCGGCCTGCCCTCGCTTTGGCCTTTCAACGTCAGCTCTCTTTTCCTATCACCATCCTCCTTCCACCTCTCGACGACATCCCGCCGCCGTCGCCGCTGCTCTTACGTCTCCTCCAGAGTTTCCGATAGCGGTTTAGTTCATCGTTGAGCAGGTTCCTCTAGTAAGCGGCGCCCTCGATCGAGCTCACGAGAGCCCTGCCACGGGCAGCTTCGTCTGGAGGTCGTCTCGGGCTTCATCTCCAGGCCCATCGCGAGGCTCCTCTCGAAGCTCCTCGGGATCTCGCCTCGTCTCCGCTTCTTCTTCTTCACCAGCCAGCTCGCCCTCCTCCTCTGCTGCCATGGCGTACCTCGACCGCCAGCGCGACAGCTTCGCCAGCACGCTGGCCGCCGCCGCCGCCAAGATCCCCGTCAAGCGCTCGGCGCCCTCCGCCGCCAGCCCCGTCGCCGCCGTCGCCGCCGCGGGCGCCCCCGCATCGCCCTCGCCGTCCATCGCGTCCACGACCTCGGCCACGGCCGCCTCGACGCCGGTGAAGAAGGCGAAGCGGGAGGGCGCCGGCCCCGGCCCCGGCGCGGCGGCCATCTACTCCCAGCCCGAGAACACGGGCGTCGGCGTCGCCATCGGCACCAACATGGTCTACGCCCTCGCCTACCTCAAGCAGCAGGGGGGCAAGGCCGTCTCGCTGGGCGCCGTCCTCGGCCACCTCAACCTCAACCGCGAGTCGCAGGCCGTGCAGAAGCAGATCGTCGAGCGCATGCGCCAGCACCCGCGCGTCACGTGGCGGCCGGAGCCGGGCGCGTCGTCGTCCTCGTCGCTGACGACGGACGAGAACTGGCACGCGGGCACCTACGAGCACAACCCCATCATCCCGCACGTCAAGGACCGCACGGCGCTGCTGCAGTACCTGCAGCGGCGCACGGACGCGCAGGGCGTCAACGTCAAGGACCTCAAGGACGGCTGGCCCGACTGCGAGGCGACGCTGGCGGCGCTGGAGCGCGAGCACCGCGTGCTGGTGGTGCGCACGAAGAAGGACAACCAGCCGCGCATGGTGTGGCTGGACGACCCGTCGCTGTGCCACGGCGTGGAGCCCGAGTTCCAGGCGCTGTGGCACCGGTCGGACGTGCCGTCGCTCGAGGACATCGTGCGCAAGCTGGCGGCGGCGGGGCAGAAGCCGACGAGCGAGGACCCGCGGCTGCGGGCGCTGGCGCAGCCCAAGGAGAAGAAGCAGAAGAAGCGGGCGCAGCGGCGGACGGGCAAGTCGACGAACACGCACATGGAGCACCTGCTCAAGGACTACAGCCACCTGAAGCGGTGAAGGAGGGAGAGGGGAAACCAAGGGGGAGAGAGAGAGAGGTGGGAGTTGAAATGGTTATCCCTTTTCATGTTGCTTTTTGTCATCTATTATCATCCATACAGCGTACAGGTTGGGACTTTTTTTTTGTATCATCACATCACTGTTTTCTTTCCTTTTTTAAGGGTGGGCTTTGGAAATCTGGTCTGGGGCAAAAACAAACCTAAAAACACATCGAAGGCGGCGTTTTTTTTTAATTGAAGCAGGAATATTCTACTTCTATTTCGTTTTCTTTTCCTGTTTTTTTTTTTTTTTTGCTTTTCTTTTCTCGTTGTTTTATAGAAATCGTAATATATAAAACGGTATTTCGCAAGAGCCAACCTCGTTCCAAGGTGTGTGTTTCCAAATCCATAAACGAAGTAAGATGACAAAATATGATTTGCTGCCATGTCTCTCTAGGTTAGGAAATGCACCTCTTGTGGTTTTGTTCCGTCTCCACGATCGTCTTCCATTACTTCGGATCTGGTCACGAATAAAGCAACACGCGGCGAGAGCAGAGGGAATTGTTCTTTGTTTTTGAATAAAATAGATAAAAAGATGTGAGAGAGGATATCTGAATACCCTTTCTCTTCCTTTTTGCATCTTTGTCTTTTTTTTCTTTTAAATAAAAAATAAAAAATAGTTCAAGCCAAATCGAGCGAGCTATCATAATAATAATAATAACAACAACAGAATAAAGCCAACGAGGACAGAATTAACAAAATAAAAATAAAAGTCTATAGGCGCGATCGTTTTGAAATCCGCAAGTTACCAAACAAAGGAAAAAGAGACCCCCCCCCCAAAAAACAAGACGTGACCGGACAAGAAAAATACAAAAGAACAAAAAGAGTACAAAAGAAAAAAGGAAGCTGGACATAAAAACTTTGCTGGGATTGTTCGAGTAATTTTTTTTTGGTGTCTCTTCTGCTGGTTTCCGCTGTTCTCTGTTCTCGTTCTTCTCCTCTTGAAGACGCCCTGTGTTTACTTCGACGCGGGCCGTGGTATTAGATCGATGTAAAGAGGGGTGAAAAAGAAAAAGGGGGAAGAGAAGAGCGCGTATAGAAAAGAGAGAGAGCACGAGAAAGAGAAAAGGGACCAGTGAGATAGAGAAGGAGAAAAGAAATGACAAGATTAAAACAATAAGAGGTAGTAGTGAAGAAAAGTGAGCAAGAACAAAAAAAACCACAGGATGAGGTATGAAACAGCCGGACGAATCAAGAAAACAAAAGCAAAAAAAAACACAAAAATTATATCCATGTAACCTTGGCACTTTTTCCTCCCCCCCCAGAGATCCAGCTCGGCCCATCAAAAAAAGCAAAACAAGGAACAAAAGAAACAACAGCTGGAGATAAGAGGAGACGCCCATCGTGCAAATCTTCTCTGGCCACCGCCATTCTCGCAAGTTGCCAACATTTCAACAAAAAGGCTCGTCCCTTTCGAAATTCCGCCCCTTATCCCCCCGTCCATTTTTGTTTGTGAAATAATTACAAGAGGTGTATGTATAGGTTATGCGTGCAAAGTGTAAAGAAGCACGTGTAACGTGTGAGCGGTGTAGCAGTGAGTATAAAAGTAAGTTCGGAACAAAATCGAACAAGGAAAAAGTCGTAGTCGCCTGAGTAGAAAAAAGGAAGGAAAAAAAGAAACCACAAAAAGCCAAACGGGTTCACAGCACAAGAAGGGGCATCCATCTCTGTGCTTCTTCTGTGAAATCTGTTTGGCTTTCTTTTTTTTGGTTTGCCCCGTTCCAGGTGCAAACAGATGTGTGCAAAGGGAGGGAATGCATAGCGGAGAGATGTGGCCACAGGGCAATCACTCTTGTTCTGCTGGGCGCCTCGGCCCCCCCTACTGAGCCGCCGCCCACAGCTCGCTCGGCCGCGACTGCTTGACGTCGAACGTGCCCGCCGGCGGCTCCGCGCTGCCCGGGCGCCGCGCCTGCGCCGACGAGCTCGTGTAGAACAGCTGGCCCAGCGTCGACGTGTTGTACGTCGGGTCCGGGTCCGGGTACACGTAGGCGCTGCTGCTGTGCGACGGCGACGCCATGTGCGAGGTCGGCGACTGCCAGCCCAGGCTGCCCATGTGCGGGCTGCCGCCGGCGCTCCCCGGGCCCGACTGCTGCGGCTCGAGGCTCGGCTCGAGCGTCGACGGCGGCGGGCCGTAGCCCGTCGGGTGCGAGGTCGGCCGCATGTTGCCGCCATA
>WNYD01000265.1:0-29897 GCA_021396205.1 Sporothrix brunneoviolacea
TGCGCGGGCGGGGCTGGCGCACGGGGATGATGGCGCCCGTCGCCGTGGCGCGGTCCGTGGGCAGGCGCAGGGAAGGGCGGCCCCCCGCGCCACCCACCACCGACTCGGCGGTCGGCGTGTTGCTCCTGCTGGACCTGCTCCTGCTTCGCCGGCCCCACTGGCCGTCGCTGCCGCCAAAGCCCCCGTCGCTCGAAGGGCCCGGGCTGGCGCTCGGGTTGAGCGGGCCGCGGCCCAGCCCGGCCGAGAGCCCGGCCGACTGGACGTCGAGAAACATCTGGATCTCCCTCTGGAGCGCCCGCTCGCGCCGCTGCAGCATAGTCCACGTGGAGTCGCCGTCGAGCGGCGCCCCCACTTTGTTCGTCGTGCGCTGGCCGGCGGACGGCGCGCGGCGCGGGTCGAGGAGCACGGTGCTCGTGGGCAGGCGGATCGAGGACGACGCCGTGCCGAGGAGGTCGTCGCGGAACATCAGCACGGACGTCGCGATAGGCGGCGGCGGGCCGTCAAAGAGCACGTGGTGCGGCTTCGGTGGTCGTCTGGTATTCGGGGGCGGCGGCGACCGCTCGTAGTTGTCGCTATAGTCGTAGTCGTTCTGCTTGCCGGACGACGACGCGCGAGACGAGGACGGCGCGTCCCGGTACGCAAAGGAGGAGGCTGAGGAGTGGCCCGCTGCTTTGGCGGGCAGCGGATCGGGAAGGAAGGCCGGGGTCGGTTCGGGGTCGGACGCCGCAAACAGGAGAGACTCCTCGGGCCGCGGCTCCAGCTCTTCGAGGTCGTACTCGCTCGGCTTGTGGCGGAGCGGCTTGGCGTGCAGCGGCAGGACGGGCGACGCGTCGCGCGCCAGCGAGAAGCGGGAGAGGAAGGACGAGTTGGCGGCCATGGCGGAGGGTGAGAGAAGGGGGAGAGATGGTGATGCAAGATGGTGATGCAAGATGGCGATTCCAGACGGCGATGCTCGATTCTGCTAGATGAAGAGAACAGGCACAGCTGGCGCTGCGTCTTCTCTGGCCAGGCTGTCCCAGAGACGTGCCATGCAACAAGGTCGTTTGCGCGCCGTGCTCAGATGATGCTGTCGCTGCCTGGACGGGGGTGGGTGTGCACAAGAGCACATCTGCACCGTATTGCTTGTATGAGCTGCGCATGTGCCACAGCCCGCAGCTCTGTCAGTAAGACAGCGGGTCAGCACCCTATTGGCGGGCGGCCCACAGATTGCAGTGGGTGGGTCTGTCCTTATCAGCGAAGCTCTTCGAGGCTGGCCCCACTGTCATGTGACCACACGCTAACCGGGTTAAAGAGGCCCAGCGCGGTGGGACCCTGGCCAACGCGAAGCGACGCGGCATCCGCGTCTTGGAGGCGTCCTTTACTCGTCTGGGGAGAATTGAGTCGCCCCAGAGCGCGTCGTGTCGGCTCCCCTTTAAAGCTGCCCCGACCTGCTGGCGCCTCGTGGTGTCTTGTTGCCGATGCACTGCACTGGTCTTCTCGTTCTTTAGCTTTGCTGTTGTCCATTCTCTCTTCATAGCGGCTGCTTCCATTGTTTCTGCTTCCTGTCTGTCTCTCTGTTTCTCTCGTCGTGTCTTTTTGTCTTTCCCCCTTTCTTCCATCTGATATCCGCGTCTTTGTCGTCCTTGTCGTCCTTGTCGTCTTCCTCTCTCTCCGCTCCTTCTCCCCTCTTCAATGGCGGACGCCCGCACGCCGGCCAGGGCTGCTGTCCGCAAGCCCGCGCCGTCGACCGGCAAGCAGTCGAGTATCCTCGGCTTCTTCGCCAAGACGCCCTCCGCCCGCACGCCCACGCTCTCGTCCACGCCCTCGACCGCCCGCCCGTCGGTAGCCAAGGCCCGCAGTGGCGGTGTTGCTGGCGGCGGCGGCGGCGACGACGACGACGACGGCACGACGCTGTCCTCGCCGTGCCTGCGCGAGACCAAGGCCAACGCGCGCAGCGTCTCCGTGAAGGCCGCCAAGGCCGCCCAGATCACGCCCGTGCCCAGCAGCGACCCGGCCGAGCCGCCCAGCTCCCAGGAGAACGCCGCCAGCTACTACGGCGCCTCGACAAAGGTACCGAAGAACGCCCTGCCGTCGCCATTGACACCTGCTGAGACGGCCCAGAAGGCGGCGAACCGGCTCGCGATTCCGAGCAGCAGCCCAACGCGCAAGGTATGGATGAGAGTTGGAACGGGGCCTCGAGGAACCTATAATACAATGATGTGCTGACCCATTCGTCTTCAGGTCCGCAAAGCGGTCAACTACGCAGAGTCGTCGGACGAGGACGACGACGTCTTCGTGGCCATCAAGGCCAACCAGAAGCGCCAGCGCAACCGCGCCCGCACCGTGGCCGACGACGACGACGACGAGGATTATGCGTCCGGCGGCGACGTCGCTGTGGACGAAGATGGTATGTCGTCTCTCTGTGTGTCCCCCTTTTCACAGACACATGTACAGTCTTGCTAATGCAGACCCGCAGACGAAATGGCCGACTTTGTCGTCTCGGACGACTCCGATGCTCCGTCCAACGCCAAGAAGCGCAAGCGGCCGGCCAAGTCCGAGGCGCCCCGGAAGCGGCCCACGCCCTCGCCGACGCCGGTCAAGGACGAGCACGAGGACGAGGAGTACGACGTCGACGAGGAGCTGTTCGACGAGCTGCCCTCGACCTCAACGGCGCAGAAGTGGCGCTTCGACCCGGCCAACGTCCAGCCGTCCGAGGTCGGGTCCTCGTCTGCCACCGCCCGCTCCACGCCCAAAGCCAGCAACCCCAAGTCGGGCAAGGAAAAGGCGCACACCAAGGAGCCCGAAGACCGGTACACGTGGCTGGCCAACGTCATGGACATGAACCGCAACAAGCCGGGCCACCCCGACTTCGACAAGGGCACCATCTACATCCCGCCGAACGCGTGGAACAAGTTCTCGGCCTTTGAGAGGCAGTACTGGGAGATCAAGCAGAAACTGTGGGACACCATCCTCTTCTTCAAGAAGGGCAAGTTCTACGAGCTCTACGAGCACGACGCCACCATCGGCCACCAGCTGTTCGACTTCAAGATGACCGACCGCGTCAACATGCGCATGGTCGGCGTGCCCGAGAGCTCGCTCGACGTGTGGGTCAACCAGTTCGTCGCCAAGGGCTACAAGGTGGCCCGTGCCGACCAGATGGAGTCGGCCCTGGGCAAGGAGATGCGCGAGCGCGGGGCGTCCGCCGCCAAGGGCAAGCCGGACAAGATCATCCGGCGCGAGCTGGCCTGCGTCCTGACGCGCGGCACGCTCGTCGACGGCAGCATGCTCCAGGACGACATGGCCACGTTCTGCGCCGCCATCAAGCAGGGCGTCGTCGACGACAAGCCCGTGTTCGGCGTGGCCTTTGTCGACGCCGCCACGGGGCAGTTCTTCCTGTCCGAGTTCGAGGACGACGTGGACCTGACCAAGTTCGAGACCTTTGTCGCCCAGACGTCGCCCCAGGAGCTGCTCCTGGAGAAGTCGCACATCTCCACCAAGGCCCTCCGCATCCTCAAGAACAACACGACGCCCATGACCCTCTGGAACTACCGGATGCCCGGCTCCGAGTTCTGGGACGACGAGACCACGCGGCGCGAGCTCGACTGCGGCGACTACTTCGCCAGCGAAGACGGCGCCAAGCAGGACTGGCCGAAGATGCTGCTCGAGGTCCGCGACAAGCCCTACCTCATGTCCGCCTTTGGCGCCCTGGTCAACTACCTGCGGGGCCTGAAGCTGGAGCGCAACCTGCTCACCCAGGCCAACTTCGAGACGTACAACCCCATCCACCGCAACGGGACGCTGATCCTGGACGGCCAGACCCTGATCAACCTCGAGATCTTTACCAACACCGTCAACGGCGGGCCCGAAGGCACCCTGTTCAACCTGCTCAACCGGTGTATCACGCCGTTTGGCAAGCGCCTGTTCCGGAAGTGGGTGTGCCACCCGCTGTGCAGCATCCAGAAGATCAACGAGCGCCTGGACGCCGTCGACATGCTGAACGCCGACCGCAGCCTGCGCGACCAGTTCTCGTCCGAGATGAGCAAGATGCCCGATCTCGAGCGGCTCGGCTCGCGCATCCACGCGGGCGCGTGCAGGCCCGAAGACTTTGTGCGCGTCCTCGAGGGCTTCGAGCACATCGAGTACACGATGACGCTCCTGCGCGCGTTCAGCGGCGGCAACAGCATCGTCGACCGCCTCCTGTCGGCGATGCCGGACCTCGGCGAGCCGCTGGGCTACTGGAAGACGGCCTTTGACCGCAGGCGGGCCAAGGAGGAGAAGGTCATGATCCCGGAGCGCGGCGTCGACGAGGACTTTGACGAGTGCGCCGACAACATCGAGCGCATCAAGGGCGAGCTGCACGGCCTGCTCGACCGGCAAAAGGCCGACCTCAAGTGCCGGTCCCTCAAGTTCACCGACGTCGGCAAGGAGATCTACCAGCTGGAGGCGCCCAAGGCGACCAAGGTGCCCAAGACGTGGCGGCAGATGTCGGCCACGGTCAGCGTCAAGCGGTACTACTTTGACGAGCTGACCGACCTCGTGCGCGAGCTGCAGGAGGCCGAGGAGACGCGCGGCCAGATGGTGCGCGAGGTGGCCCTGCGGTTCTGCAGGCGCTTCGACGCCGACGCCGAGGTCTGGCAGGACGCCACCCGCATCGTCGCGCAGCTCGACTGCCTCGTCAGCCTGGCCAAGGCCTCGTCCACGATGGGCCAGCCCAGCTGCCGCCCCCTGTTCGTGGACGAGGAGCGGAGCGTCGTCGAGTTTGCGGAGCTGCGCCACCCGTGCATGCTCAACGCCGTCGACGACTTCATCCCCAACGACGTCCGCCTCGGCGGCGCCGACGCCAAGATCAGCCTGCTCACGGGCGCCAACGCGGCCGGCAAGTCGACCATCCTGCGCATGACCTGCATCGCGGCCATCATGGCGCAGATCGGCTGCCACGTGCCCGCCGCGTCGGCGCGGCTGACGCCCGTCGACCGCATCATGTCGCGCCTCGGCGCCAACGACAACATCTTCGCGGCGCAGTCGACCTTTTTCGTGGAGCTGTCCGAGACGAAGAAGATCCTGGCCGAGGCCACGCCCCGGTCGCTCGTGATCCTCGACGAGCTCGGCCGCGGCACGTCGTCGTACGACGGCGTCGCCGTCGCGCAGGCGGTGCTGCACCACGTGGCCAGCCACATCGGCTGCGTCGGGTTCTTCGCCACGCACTACCACTCGCTGGCGGCCGAGTTCGAGCACCACCCGGAGATCCGCGCGAAGCGCATGCAGATCCACGTGGACGACGCCAACCGCCAGGTGACGTTCCTGTACCGGCTCGAGGACGGCGTGGCCGAGGGCTCGTTCGGCATGCACTGCGCGGCCATGTGCGGGATCCCCGGGAAGGTGATCGAGGACGCCGAGGACGCGGCGCGCGAGTGGGAGCACACGAGCCGGCTCAAGGACAGCCTGGACCGGGCCAAGACGGGGTGCTACATCCCGCTGGGGATCCTGAGCGACGTGGCGGCGCTGCTGCGGCCGGCCGCCGCGGAGGACGAGAAGGAGATGGACCAGCGCGGCGTCGAGGTGCTGCTGCGGGCCATCGAGGCCCTGTGAAATGGTGTGTGTGTGTGTGTGTGTGTTTTTTTTGTGTGTTTATGTGCCTGTTCACAAGACAGCGTGCTTCGTTTATTTCTTCATCATGCGGCGTTTACCGGGGTCAATGTTAAGGTCTTCTCTAGTTGCAACGTATCTGCTTACCAGCAGCTGTAAGAAGGGAGTTTAATTAATACAACAAGATAGCGGTTTTATTTTGGATTCTTGACACGTCGTTTTCTTCGTTCTATCACAAGACAGCCATTCGCTCAACCTGCATTCATCCATAAAAATATTGTTTTTCGTCCAAAAGCGTCCATGGTGTCGGGTTCCCCGGGTTTGGACCTTGCAGGACAGGAGGACGGAAAGTGATCAACAAATTCCCCCCATTGTATTATCAGTGACGAAGTTAAACAATAAGAACAGATAAACTGATAATGCTTTCCCCAACCACCAAAATAACTCAAAAACAAAAGGAGAAAATGAAGAGGGAAAGGAGTGGGTTCATTTTGAGCCCTGCCATTATTCATAAATGCTAGAGAGAAAAAAAGACAGGAGGAGAAGCAAAGAAGCGGTTGCATTGATATATGGGTTGATCAACATTAACACTTTGCTACATCAACATCAACATCAACAACACCCCCAACCCCTTGGAGATCAAGCCGCTTAAACAGACGGACAAAAAAGTGAACGACGGCCGACCTGTGATCTGCACGCGCCGCCAACCTGTCTGTCGGGTCTGGCGTCTGAGCTTTCTTGCCTATCCTTTCCTTGTTTTATCTCTGGCCTCCGTAGGGGGAGTCCATTACGTGATATCTTTCCCTCTGCTGGACCCCGGGGAGACCGTGCCATCCCTTCTCGTCCCGTGCTCTAATTCCCTCAACGGCGGCCGGGCTTCCCCATGCAGTGGACACTAGCCGTGCTCGGCGGGAAAACCTACGACATAGTGCACGTCTCTGGGGCCGGCCTCGTTTCTCTATCGAGTGACGATCGGCACGTTGGGGGGAGCCAGACCGCGACCCCGGGCCGTTGTATCGCCAGCAGGGGAGCAAAAAATGGAGAATGATGTACACGGATTTCCTTGCAAGGAAATAGAAGATCCAGGAACAGCCTTGTCTTCGTCCTGCGATTCTGAGCCTCATATGCCAGCACACGGCTCTCTGTGTGTGCGGGCGGCCGTTAGTGCCGGGTACCAGCTGATGCTGAAGATACGGAGTACAATAATTACGGAGTAGTCGTCGATGTTCTCAGTGGTTTCCCCTCTCCATGGCTGGCACACCAAGCGTGTGGGCTAGCAGAGCTGATAGGGACGCGCTTTTCTGCAGGCGTTCCTGAATGTGGAAATCCAATAGTTTGTTTCTGTTCTGTTCCAGGTTATCTTACTCTTATTGCTTCTTATTTTCTTACAGCTGGATTTCCATGGACACCCCCCATCAGCTTCTCTCCTAGCCTTTCCGTTCCTTTTCTTTTTTTCTTTACTTTTCTTTTGCTTTGCTTTCTATTTCCTTCTTCTTTTCTTCCGTGGCTTGTCTCAACCCAGTCTTTTCGGCGGACCTGAGTACCTGTGCCAAATCTCCGGGGCCTCATCCTCAAAGAGAACCGGAGTGAGCTGCAGAAGCAGCCACTTTGCCGGTAGTCTAGTACGGAGTAATTACGCAGAGATGTGAATATTGAACTGCGGTGCAGATGCTATCGCCAGCAAAGCACAGAACTCCGTACTACTATACAGAGCGAGATGCCTGCTTTGTGCCCTTATGTAAGATATGCGCCGCAGCATTTCCGTGGAAAGAGGAACGCTTCTCTGGCAAGAACGGCCTGCCTCCAGCGGAACTATCCCGTACTCGTACCTTCCTCTATTTGCCCCAAGCAGCACAGCAGGTGCCTTGTTCCTTGCATGCTGCCTCTTTCCTCTGCCCTGCTCTTGCCTCCTTCTCGTTTTGTCGCCTGCTAAGTGGGGGCCTTTTCAGCCCCCCTGGCTGTTTCCCAGAGTGCGAGCTGCATGATACTATCGTCCCTCCCTCCTTCCTTCCTCGTCCTCAGATACGCCCTCTTTTCTCCGCAAGCCCCACTGTCGACGTCTTTCGACGACATCTCTCGTCTTCTCTCTCTCTCCCCAAATCGCCGCCAGAAGCACAGACACGACCAAACTCTTGGCGGCGCGACTAGCACAACGGCAAACACGGCAGCAGCAGCAGCAGCAGCAGCACCAGCAGCACAGACGACCTCCTCCTGGTGTGTGCCTGGCCGGGGCAAGCCGCGCGCCGCTTTTCGTGGCTGACTTTCTGACCGTCTCACCGTCTCACCACCTGACCGCCAGACATTTTTACACTTTGCCCCTTGCTTTTCTTTTCAGCCAGGACTGCCGGCCGCCAATTACGTCGGCGGTGATCGAAGGTGATCGCTATAACCAAGAGAGACTCTGGGGAGACACAGATGAGATCCCGCTACCACTCCGGAGAAAGCAAGACAACAACAGAGAGGGCAAAATGTCCGGCGTGCGCCCGTGAGACATGCCGTCGTCCGGCGGTCCATTATCGACCCAATGAGCAAGGCTGCCACCAGGCCGTTGATAATGGATAACATTGATTACGGCACTGAATTGGACAACGGCGACGGGCCCTGGCATTGGCCAGATCCGCCGGTGTTTCTGTCCTTATCGCAAACCAACCCCTAGTCCACCCATGTCGACCGCGCTAGACTAGGGGGCTCCCGAACGTTGCCACACTCCTGCTGGCCTCGCCCACGGCCCCCGTTTGTGCCTCTCCATGGGCACTAACACGAAATGCCATGGGCCCGGCTCTAATCCGTTTTGGTGTCGGCTCGTGTGTGTGTGGGTTGGGTGCGATGTATGTGTGTGATATGCCCTCGCTCGAACTGCAGCTTCTCGGCGCGCGGTGACGCGGGTGAGAAACTTTTCTTTTTCTTGTTTGGCTTGGCTGTTTGCCCTTCGTCATCTTGTTGACTCTGGCAAATTGGATTTTCCTTTGGGCATCGCTATTTTCTCGCACCGTGCCATGTTTGATTGATGCGCGCGTGCGCATTAGCTGGGGAGGATCGCAGATGCTATTTTCCGGACAATTTGCCTCCTCGCCGTCCACTTTTCTGATCACTTATCTCTGTTGGCCAAAAGCAGCAGACAGCAAGAAACGACAAGAGACAACAAGAGACAACAAGAGACAACAAGAGACAACAAGAGACAACAAGTGACAACAAGAGAGACAAGAGACAAGCATACGCGCCCCTTTTGCGTCTCTCGGGATAGAGGCAGACGGGCTACATATATCCTCTCTGCCCCGGACCCGCGACCTCGATGCTGAGAAGGGTGACGCCTTTTCAAAGTGCTGCTTGTCGACCACGACTGCTTCCCCCACAACCTCACGCCTGCACGATATTCTCACACTTGTCGGCGTGCATTAGACCACGCCGCCCTCTCTCCCCAAAACAGCGGAAGCCGGGACCACCATGGTTTAAGCGTTTCCAATAATTCTTAAAAGCTCACCCCGACGACTTATCAACCACCCCATAGTCGATGGGAACGCAACCGCCTTAGCGGAACACCTCCCTGTCGACGCGAGTGCGACTCTGGGATAACCTTGTCAGTTGCCTGATACGAACAGGAGAGCTACCTTGGATCAGCGGAACCGACAGTTGACTGCAACGACGTACGGAGCACATCCACTCTCGCAGGCACTGGACGACGTCTCTCGCACTCTTCTTTGCGGGCAGAACATTTCCAACAGGGGATAGGACGCCAGCTGTTTCGTGTCTTCGTTGCTACCCTCAGCCGCAGTCTTCTCGAGGTAAGACAACGCTGCCCCTGATTCATTCCGATCCCTTTGCCTCGTTCTCTGCCGGCCGGTCCCTGTATCTTGAGTCTTTAAAATGCTGCGTAAGAGGCACTAGAGAAGAGATAAAACTATGGAGAACGCTTCGATGACAGGAAACGGAGCTCCCGTCATGCCCCTGGCTAAACGGCCTGGTCATTTCTGGGCCCAGGAGATCATGCTCAACACTAGACCAATTCGGCGGTCTTCGTCTTTTTTCAGAGGAAAGCCTCTTCGTTTTTCCTCTTCCTCTACCCCCCCACACACACTTGCATCCAATATACCCCCACCATCTTCTCACTCCCTCTCTCTCATCGTAACCCATCCTTGTTTCTTCCGCTTCCCTTGCTGTCGTGTATACCTTAGCCTCGGGCCCATGAACGTGGTTTCTGCCATGTTTGCTTTCATAGTCAACTTCTCTAACAGCATCCACAATTTCAGCAGCCTTCTCAACTTCACTTCTGCGACCTAGAGGCGACCATGTCTTGTTGAAAGTAGATTTCTCCCTCCTACGACCGAACGTGATACGGCCTCTCTCTACGGCACGCGGGGAATCGGCAGCGCAGCCACGCAGTGCCCCACGAGGCCTTGCTCGAGTCGCTCAACACCGAGCACCTTCTTGAAAGCACTTTAGCAGCGTGCAAGTCGTCCGACAGGGCGCAATAAGACTCGCCCACCATGTCGGGCCGAAGCGCGTATGTGCGCAAAAAGATCACGGAGACCAAGGCTGCCGAGAAGGCGGCAGCCCGGGGCCGTGCCAGATCGACAACCAGCTCCGATGACACCGCGACGATCAGCGATTACAATATGCCCAAGCGGCAAGACACCGGCATTGGCACTACAAACGGCCGGTTTCTCAAATTCTCCGAACCCATCCGAGAGAGCGAGCCGATGACCTTCCCTCAGCATGGATATGGCAACGCTAGTTCAGGCAGCCAAAGTGGAGGCAGCGTGGACGGCCGACGAGAGGCAGGACAGGGCGCGCAGTACCAGAGGCCACTGGACGACTTTGCGTATGCGCGGGCACGCCGCCCCAACATCCGGACGGAAGACGTATCGGGCATCGAAAAATCGGGGCTCCGGTCCGCCGTCGACAAGAGAGCCGAGGGCGTGCGCCAGGGGCTTGCCAAGGCATTTTCGTTTGGCAGGAAGAACAAAAACCACGACGACAGGGGACCTGACTTTAGACCGCAGTCATCGGCCACGGTACGCCCCCCCCTGGGCGGCGGTGGGAACGACAGCGACCTGGACCTGCCGTCCGACGCTCGCGAGATGGCTGCCGCTCAGCAACAGATGCAGCAGCAGCAGATGATGATGCAGCAACGGCACCTGCAGCGCCAGCAGTACCAGCAGCACCAGCAGCAGCAGCAGCAACACCAGCTACCCCAGTCGCCGGTGGACAGCCAACAAGGGTGGGACGTATCGGGAAGCGTCATGTCGCCGCCGCCTTCGAGCAAGCTGCCTCCAATCCCGCCACCGGCAAGCGCGCCTCCGATAAAGCGCTGGATCGGGGCCGGAAGGCCGGTGCAACGTTGGAACAAGCTCCGCAAGGATCCAGAGCTCTGGGATCCAAACGGCGATGTGCTCGTTTTCTTTGGCCACAAGGGCCAACAGCCTCGTCCCAACCCGTCGTTCCGCTTGTCTTCGCACATCATCGAGGCTACGGAGTCTCGGCATCTCATCACACTCCTGCGCGAGGGATCTACCGAAGAGGACATCCAGCTTCCGCCGTCGCCTATTGGTGCCCCACCCATGCTCCAGCGACATATGGCCGGTGGGGGCGGTGCAGGGGGACAGGGGCACCTTGGACCTCACGGATATGGACGCGCTCATGGCCACGGCGGGTACGGCATGGGCCAGCCGACGCCGCCCATTTCGGAGGATGCGAGCCTGGCCGAGGCAGACGGCCAGATCAGCTATGAGATGTACTTCCCAACACCGCCCCATATGAACAAGGTCGACCAACTGCGGCATCATATTACAACACGCAACATTTTCGCGCTGTTGTACCATGCGTCGCTTGTCGGCCTGTCGCTCTACCAAGCGCTGTCCGATCTCCATGCTCGACTGGAGTCTTACATGCCTCCAGAAATGGACAACGTTGGGACAATTATCAACTACCTAGGCGCCCGCGGCATTGACGACGTACGGAACGACCCAGACGGCGCAATCTCGCTCTTGGCCTGGTCCGAGAGCCCCGACGTGCGCTGGGAGGAGGGATGGCGCGAGAGCTTTCTGCATAGCACGGGCATGTATGCCAGCCTCGAGGCATGTGTCGACTTCAAAAACGTGACTCCCATTACGAGGGCGCTGCTGGAGCGAGCCTGCCTGGAGACGCAGCTGCGCGTGCAGGCCGCCGAAGAGCGGCTGGCCGAGTTTCAATTTGCCGACATGTGGCCGCCGGCGTTGGCGATGACAGCCAGCACCAGCGGCCCGGTGCTGCCCAGCCCGGCAAAGGCAGCGGCAGACCGGCTGCAAAAGTTTTTGCTGGCGCACTACACACGAATCTACGGCCGCTGGCCACCGCTGCCGCCGCCGCCCGCAGTGGCATCGCCGGGGACGGCCATCGGAGGCGACCCCGAAGACGAGATGTGGCTGACGCGGACAGTCGCGCACGCCATCCAGAAGGACTTCGCTGCGCTCTACGACTACCTCGTGGACCGCGATATCATATGGGACGGCTCGGAGGCCCGATCTGGGCGCAAGTGGATGCTGGTGTCGGAAAGCGGCAACCGGGCGTTCGAGGCCGACACACCCGACCTGCCGATGACGGACATGCTGGTGGAATTTGACAACAAGCTGCGGTTCCCACACATCCCGCACCCGTACCCGCTCGTTCCGGATTCGATCCCGCCGAGCGGGACGCCTCCTCCGGCGGGAGGGAAGGACAAGAAGAATGCGGCAGCGGCAGCAGGGGGCAACCGCGCCGGCGCCGTGGAGAGGCGCGTGCAGCTGGCGTACACGGTGGCGACCAACATGCTCATCTTGGGGTCGGACTTCAACCAGTCTGACCTGATCGACGCCTTTTCCAAGTTTGAGAAGGTCGACCGCGTCGGCGAAGTGGATCCGTCGACGGCACGGCGGGGCCGCTGGGTCCTCGTGTACGGCATCCTTCAGACGCTCGCCTCGGTGTCCGTCGATGCGCTCAACATGCGGTACCGCGACGGCGTGGCGTACCACCTGTCGCCGCGCCTCAAGGGCGCCAAGATGCCGCCGTGGAGGACGGTGGGCGGCGGCGGCCTTGTCGGCACCAGCGACGAGGCGGCGCACGAGCTGTCGCACTGCTGGGTCGCACCGCGCACGTGGAATCTGGGCAACACCACCAACAACAGCGGCAACGACGAGAGCTCGGCCGCGTCGTCGGGCGGGTCGGGCAACACGAGCCCGGTTCGCCGGAGTAGCATCATTATCGGCGGCTCGAGCGACCGCGGCGGTGGTGGTGGTGGCGGCTACGCGTTCCCTCGGCCGCCGCCGACGGTAGACGGGTTCACGGTTCGCAGCAACTCCACGATGGGCTTCCACACGCCGCTGGGCGGGCGGTCGGTGCGGTCGAGTGCTTCCATGGCCGCCCTCAGCAACAACGGCGGCGGCGGCGGTGGTGGCGGAGGAGAAGGCTATCAACAAGCGCCTCCATTTGGGACGTTTGGAACGTACACGCCGTCGGCATCTGCCTACGGTGGCGGCGCTGCGAGCGTCGTGTCCAGCGGCAGCGCCATGTCGGAGACGTCGACGGGGCGCGTGCACGGGTCGTCGTCGACGCGCAAGGGCGGCGGCCGGTCTTCGAAAATGCCATCGCGCACCTACGGCGGCGGCCCCAGCCCGATCACGCCGGTCGAGGAGGTGGAGTGGCCGGTGCGCAGCGAGACGGCGCACGGGCGCGCGCGGGGCGACAACGGAGGCGGCCCGCCTGTTCTTCCGGGCCTGTCCGGCATCCCGGGGTCGTCGTCGCCGGGCGGGTTCCTCATGATGGACGAGCCCCTGGACGACTCGCACAGCAACTACACGACGGAGGGGAGCGGCGGCGAGCGGCAGCGCAGGCGGCGCGATAAGGAGGGGCGAGAAGGGAGAGAAGGGAGAGAGAGGAAAGAGAGCAGCCGGAGAGCCCGCACGGAGCGGCCACTGCTGAGCCGGGACGCGGACGAGACGGGCAGCGTGGCGCCGGTGATCCGGGACTTTGATGCCCTGGACGTGATCGATGACCACGAGCCGTGAGCGGTGTCTGTTTTGTTTTGTATTTTGTATTTTTTTTGTATCTTCTGGTTGATATTTTGTATGGAGTGGACGACGGATGGCGTGGGACGATGTGCGATGCGGCTTTGGCACGAAGCACGCTGTTCAATATCATGTCTTTTTTTTGTTGTAATATAACAAGACACAATTTGAATCAAGTTGTTTCTTATTTCATCTGCTGTGTTTTTTGCTCCTGCAAGGCAACACGAGGTTGCACCTCGGATTCGTGCAAGGCGCATCTTTCATGTACGTTACTTGGACCCTTCTTTTCGATTTTTCTTCCGTCTTTCTCCCTTTTGGGGCCCTTGACATGCCACCGTCCTTTGAGCTCTACGACGACGATGCCTGGTACCGCGGCGAGGCGATCTGGCTGGAATGGGAAAAAAAGGCTCTTCAACCGTGAGGTGTACACGCAAGTGGCTAACATTGTCAAGAAGCACCGCCTCGGGCGGCCGGTGGAGGTCTGCGCACCCAAGAAAGGCGCTTTTAATGTGCACTACCGCGTGAAGTTCGCCGACGGGGGCTCGGCGATCATCCGATTTCCCATCCCGGCCTATTATCAGTTCTCGGAAGAGAAGATGCGGGCTGAAGTCGCCGTGATACGTTACATCAAGGAGCACACGTCGATGCCCGTCCCGTTCGTTTTCTACCACGACACGCAGGAGGAGAGCCCCGGCGGGCTGGGTCCGTTTATCATCATGGAGTACATTGAGCACGCCTGGGACATGTGCGACGTTCTGGTGCCGGCCGGCACGCCGCTGACCGTCAGGCCGGTCCTGGATCCGGACATCGACGAGGCCAAGCTGGAGAAAGTGTACGGCGAGATGGCCGGCGTGCTGCTGCAGCTGTCCATTTACCTTTAATATTGCCCATCTCGGCGAGGTTGGCGGCTGCCCGGCCTGGGAGCTGCCGGACCACAGCACGACCTACAGCACCGCGTCCGACTACTACACCGCGCTAGCTGATATGCATCTGCAGCAACTGTCCTACCAGCGAAACGGCGCCGTCGAGTCCGCCGAGAACTGCCTACGGAAGTACATTGCGAGACAGCTCTCCCCCCGCCTGGCGGCCGACTCGCGGCTGGTCCCTTCTACCGAAGACAACAACGGCGGGCCGTCCCCCCTCTGGTGTGACGACCTCCGCCCCAGCAACGTCCTGCTCGACGGCGGCCTCAATATTGTCAGCGTCGTCGACTGGGAGTTTTCGTATGCGGCGCCCGCCTCCTTCACGTGGGCGCCGCCCTGGTGGCTGATGCTGATGATGCCCGAGGAGTGTCGGGCCGGGCTGGATGACTGGGCGGCGCATTACGAGCCGCGGCTACGAATATTTCTGCGAGCGCTGGAAACGACGGAGGTCGCGGCCGAGAGCCATGGGAGAGACACGGCCGGTGCAATTCCCTTCTCCGAGAGGACGCGCCAGAGCTGGGCGACGGGCGACTTCTGGCTGGCGTACGCGGCGTGTAAGTCGTGGGCGTTTGATGGGATCTTCTGGTGGACGCTGGACGGCCGGTTCTTTGGAGGAACAGAGGGCGCGGATGCATCTTCGTCTTCGTTTTCGTCTTCGTCTTCTTCCTCCCATCTGGCCCGGCCCAGGCTGCTGCCGCAGGAGCAGGCGGACGCCATGGAGGCCTTTGTGGCGAGGAAGCTGCGGGAAAAGGATGAGCACACGCTGGTGGACTGGTATTCGCAGAAGGCGGAAGAGGACAAGGAAAAAAAAGACGAGACAAGCACAGATGCAGGGGTGGACGGGGAAGGCAGTCTTGGGCTGGGCAAGCTGGCCGTCGGCTGAATATCCTGCTGCTCATAGAAATAAACGAGCGCCGGAGACAAGCAATACCTTCCGTCTGGCTTCCAAGACAGCCCTAGAAGCAAACAGCTAGCCGATGCCAAGGCTGAAACTCGCCCAGCCGTTGCGCCATTCCCGTCGTCTTTGCAATCTTAGCCGAGTTGCCTGACGCAAGTCTGTTGCACAATGAAGCTTGCACTCGGGAGGCTCGACTCAGCTTTCCCGTCCATCGATTTGTGCAGCCTCGTTTAATCTTGGGCCACCTTTTCTTTGTCCAATTCTTGGCAACGGTCCAGACAGCTCCGGTTCTCCCTGAGACGAGCAAGATATTCAAAAAGGGGCCCGGCTTGGCAGTTGTACGAGTACTGTGCACTGTCAGTGTCAACGACGTGCCCCCGACGTGCCCCCCTGGTCTTCACAGACAACGTCGTAGTCTATCTCAGTTCTCGGGTCTCTGCCAATCCCATCTCTCCTGTGCTCGCGCTTTTGGTTCAGAGCGAGCGCCTATCCGCCGCCCACCAGCGACGGCAACCGGCGAGTTTAGCCCCCGACATGTCCAACGGCGATCGGGTCGCGCCAGGGCACAAGGTCTGCACCGGTGGCGGACGCTACGTCTTGGCCACGCCAGTACTCGTAGAGAGCCATGCGTCGTGCGTCGCATTCTGGCAGCTTGCCCCGTCGCAGCTGAGAATCCTCCGACCTCCGCTGTCACGTTTCCTCCGTCAAGACCCCAGGAGGGCAGGTCTCGGGCGGCGTCTCTTCCTTGTATCTTAGCTGTGTCGAGCCTTGGCCCAACTGAGACCCTCCTCCTTACGGAATCCCTCAGCATCATCAGGTGAATGGGCCGACAAAAAGGCCGCCAAACGGAGCCCAAATTACTTCGAGGCTGTCTCTGTGTGTCTCTCTCTCCAGGCTTCGTCTGCGCATGCCGTGCCCCAAATTACCGTTCCCCACCGCAGTGCCGCACTAGCAAAGCGGCCCTATTCTCCTCCTGTCATTCTTATTTGGTTCTTCCCCGCCTCGGAAACGCTTCCTTCCGGTGCGGCATCTCGTGGCCCAGACGAGTTTTCCCAGGCCCAGTTGTGCCAAGTTGTGCACGCCCGGGGAGACTTGTGGCTTTCCGTCTGGGCACGTCGTAGCCCCTTTTAGGTGCTGCACAATTTTATGCAAACCAGACGACGCGCCTCGAACCACCCCAGACCACTTACACACAAGATTGCCTTGCCAGCAGAACAACGGGCACCCGTTCGTGCACAAGCCGCCTGACCCTTTTGCCGTGGCCCTCTGCCATGGCCCTCTGCCATGTCCCCCTGCCGTTCGTGAACCATCCCCTCTCGCCTCTGTTGTTCTTCTGCTCCTCTCGCCTGCTTCGGCATTCCCCTCGCCGGTGCACACAGTTCTATTCCTCTTCCTCTTCCTCCTTTGTTTCTACTTCCTCTTTTTTGCCGGACTGCTCCAACTGTCCGGCGTGCCATGCTCTGCGTATCCCGTGCTGGCGTCTTGATTTGGGATCGCTGCCCTAATTACAGGCTCGGACTCTAGGGTCGGATTGTAGGTACGCCTTGCCGTGCTCGGCCGTGGCTCTATTTAGTATTAATTTTTGTTTGTTTGTCCTCCGTTATTATATTTTATTATTACTGCCCCCGGCATTTTTACTCGACTCGTCACGTCGTGCTCTTTCGTGTTCTGCTTCTCTCCTCGGTTTCCCCCATTCCCATTCCACTTCCCCTCGCTCTGTTTCTTCTCGTCGCTCCCTTGTTTCGTCTTTCTCGTTTCTTATTTTTTACGAAGCTGCTCGCATTCCTCTGGTACCTCAGGTTCCCCAGATTCTGTGCTGACAGGAACCACCGCCATCGCCCACACGTGGCGCCCCGTTCATGCTGGCCAGCGGCTGCACCCGTTATACCGGATAATCTCACGTCATATTGAATACACAGCGCCAAAACGCCAAAGTAGACAGCTTATAAGACACACACCACCACAAGGACAGGCCTCGTGCATTCTAACCGGGTTCAGGGTGCCCTTTGATATTGTAAGATACGTTCCTATATGGGCTGACGAGCCTTTAATTCCATTGCACCTGCGGCTCTTTGCGCGCGTCGTACATGAGCTGGGAAATATATATGTACATATATACATATATATACACGTATATACAACAACACGAAGGCAGCGCACGCGCTCGCAACAATGGCAATCGCTGCGTCGCACGTCGTCCCATTGGCTTCCACTAACGCGATGCCCTTCTCGTAGCACCACCACCACACAGCATGGCCGCTCAAGGGGGGCCAACCTCCACGGCATCGGAGGAGACCGTCGCCGTGGACGCGCCCGCGCATCTGCATGGTGAGCAGCACGGTAGCACGACGAGCACAGCAGCAGCAGCGGCTGCCGCGATATCAGAACCCACCGCCCTCGAAAAGGAGGCCGAGCTCGAGACCGAGTTCGAGCGGCGGCGCTCGCTCGAGATCGAGCAGGCCGTCGAAGAGGGCCACGACGCCGACATCCCCTCGAGCATCGGCTACGTCCTCGACGAGCGCGGCGAGGAGAAGCGCCGCAAGTCCATCGCCGAGCAGCGGCGCAACTCGCTGGCGCGCATCGCCAGCCAGGCGAGTCGGGTCGGCGCGGCGGCCGATGTTGAGAAGGAGGCGGGCCGGGCCGGCGACAGCAACGGCGACAGCAACGGCAGCGGCGACGGCAACGGCGACGACGAGGACGACGCAAACATCGTGTGGTGGGACGGGCCCGACGACCCGGAGAACCCGTACAACTGGCCGACGTGGCACAAGGCGCTGAACTGCGTGCTGATCAGCGTGCTGACGTTTGTCACGCCGCTGGCGTCGTGTATGTTGGCGTTTCGACCCTTCTACCCTTTGTTTTTATTCTCGCCGTCCCAGCTAACCGAGCGACATTCAAACAGCCATTTTTGCCCCCGGCGTGCCTGCGCTGATGGCCGAGTTCGGCAGCGACAGCAACGAGCTGGCCGCGTTTGTCGTGTCCGTCTACGTCCTGGGGGTAGGTTCTTCTTTCCTTTTTCCTCGCCCCCCCTATCCTCACCTTTCTTGATGAATGTTCATCTGCCTAACTAACGTCAACAGTTCGCCTTTGGCCCCCTCCTCATCGCCCCCCTGTCCGAGCTGTACGGCCGCAACATCGTCTACCACGTCTGCAACGTCGGCTTCATCTGCTTCCTCGTCGGCTGCGCGCTGGCGCCCTCGCTCAACACCCTCATCGCCTTCCGCTTCCTCAGCGGCGTCTTCGGCTCGTGCCCGCTGACCAACGGCGGCGGCTCCATCGCCGACATGGTGTCGCAGGAGCACCGCGGCGCCGCCATGGCCAGCTTCGCCGTGGGGCCGCTCCTGGGCCCCATCATCGGCCCCGTGGCGGGCGGGTTTCTCGCGAGCGCCAAGGGCTGGCGCTGGGTGTTCTGGCTCCTCGTGATCCTGGGCGGGTTCATCAGCATCGTCTTCGTCCTCTCGATGCGCGAGACGTACGCGCCGCTGCTGCTCGAGCGCAAGGCCGCGCGCCTCCGCAAGGCCACGGGCAACCCGCTGCTGCGCAGCAAGCTGGACGTCGGCCTCAGCCCGGCCGACTACTTCCGCCGCGGCATCGGCCGCCCGCTCAAGATGCTCGCGTACTCGCCCATCGTGCTCATCATGGCGCTGTACATGGCCGTCGTCTACGGCTACCTGTACCTCATGTTCACGTCCGTCACGGAGGTCTTCGAGGACGCCTACGGCTTCGGCACCAACACGGTCGGGCTCGTCTACCTGGGGCTGGGCGTCGGCTCCATGACGGGCATGGTCTTTTTCAGCGCGCTCTCCGACCGCCACATCCGCAAGATGGCCGCCAAGGAGGGCCAGGGCATGAAGCCCGAGTACCGCCTGCAGCAGATGCCCCTCGGCGCGCTGCTGCTGCCCGTCGGGTTTTTCATCTACGGCTGGACCGCCGAGTACCGCGTGCACTGGATCGCGCCCATCATCGGCATGGTCGTGATCGGGTTCGCCAACCTGGTCATCTTCATGGCGATCCAGATGTACCTGGTGGACGCCTTCACGGTGTACGCGGCGTCGGCGCTGGCGGGCAACACGATCGTGCGGTCGATCGCGGGCGCCGTGCTGCCGCTGGCGGGCCTGCAGATGTACGCGAGGCTGGGGCTGGGCTGGGGCAACAGCCTGCTGGGGTTCATCGCGCTGGCGCTGGTGCCGGCGCCGTTCCTGATCCAGAGGTACGGCGAGTACCTGCGGAAGCGGTTTGACATGAAGAATCTGTAAAAGAGGGGGTCCCGGAATTACAGAAAACGGCTCTCTCGTCTGCTCATCTTTTATCATTTCCCACCATCTGTCCTTCACTAGTATGTTTTGATTTTGATTTTGCGCCCCGTCTTTTTTCTCTATTATTTTTCTGGACGCATTTTCTTGGTTTGTTTTGGAGGTTTTGTTTTAGCATTTTGCCATGCTCTGTATACTCTCTTCGGAGTCTTTTGATTTCCCTTCATCTTCGATCTCTGATGGGCCAGAAACATCTCTGGCACTCGCTTTAGACATAGCATACTACCGGTACATACATACTCAGATAGACGAGCGTCAATTGAAAAAGTTTAATCTTGCCATGCGGAATGCTGGATGCTCTGCTGCCTATTTCAAAAATAGCATCCGGACTCCGTGGATGTCGAGAACCTTGCATCGAATGACGAAAAAATGGCCCAGGAAAGCCGGTTCGTTTATTTTACTTTCGTCCCCTTTGTCAATTTCTCCAAAACAAACGCCGTCAATGCCTTGAGAGAGATCGCTGGCGCAGAAAATCACGACAGACCGGAGGAGAAGACGCGAGAGCGACAAAGAAGCGAAAGATCTGGCCGACCCGAGGATGCTCGGCGGCAGGTTTGCTGGGAACGAGAAACGGCAAAGCCGGGTTTGCCAGCCATCAGAACCAAAGACGCATCTTGCGCATAGGACGACTGGCAAGGCAGGGCAGTGCAGGCAAGACAGGCAGAGCAGGGCATGTCGTCCGAAAACGCATGGGCGGAGGCAGTCGTCCGTCTCGAGCGAAGCGTCAGCAGCGAGGCAGCTGTTCAATTCGTCTGTTTTTTGTTTTTTTTTGCCTCTCGCTCGCATCGGCGCGCCGTCTCGCATGTGTCTCGGATCTCGTTTGATCGCGCTTCGATCGGCGGTCTGGGCCGCGCTTGGCGGAGGCGCCCAGGGAGGCGCCCTATCAAATGACCCCTGAGCCGCCTCAAACGCCACTGCAGAGAAAAGAGCCTCGGTATGCCACCGCTCTGGAGTCGACAGAATCGGAGTCTTGTTTCCCTTTCCTTTCCCCTCTCTTTCTGTATCGATTGTCTCCTCTTTTTTTAACCTTGGACAAGATCAGTTTCTGTCCCGCTTTGGGGAGATCGTATGGTGCTCTGGATTGCTGGTCGTCTCCATTTTGGTTTGTTTCTCGGTATTCGTTTTCTTGTCCAGATCAGACTCTCGAGTAGCCATGTTTTATATTTTCTTTTCTTTTTTCTGTCTTGCGTTCTCTTATTTCCTATCATACTTAATTTCTTGTTAAAATGCGAACGAAAATGAGTTGTGTTTACCTCACCAGCAAGGATGCTCGTCTGGAGTTTTCCTCCACCTTTTCTTTTCTTTTTTTCTTTCTTTCTAGAAGGGCCAGTGTCACCCACCTCCTGCACTCCCCTGCGGAAAACACATTGTCCGTTTACAAGGATGCCCGCCCAGGCCTGCAGCCTTGCTCGGCTCAACTTTCTGTTGTTTCCCGTTGCCTGCCACTCACGATGACACAACGCGGAGTCTGCCATCCCGTGTGTGGTCTCCCCCCCAGCATTGACTCCAGACACAAAGGGGACCCTGTCGAGAGAGCACGCAATCTCTATGCGAGAACCTAAAACGGTCTGAGCCAACATGCGTTTTTGTTTTCTCTCTTGGCCTGATTCCTAGTGCCTGTGCGTCCAAAGATGACTTCATCTGTGTTGCTCGGACTCGAACAACGAGCATGACACCCTTGGCACTTGTCATCTTGTCCCCTTGACACTTGTCAGATCTTTCTTTCCATACGTTCCTCTGCCGGGTCTCTCGGTTGTCTGTTCGTGTTAAGGTTATTGCTCGTCTCGGCGGGGCCGCCAAGGGTCTGCTACGCCAGTAGTGTGCGTAGAAGAGGCCGACAAGATCTCAGACATCACGCCGCCTTTCTTTTTTTCTCGTCTGGCTTTTTTTTTTAAAAAGTCTTACTATTGCTATAGTCGACACCGTAAAGTCACGGCAGGGCAGGCATCCCTGTTTCTGGCCAGCCGTAATTGCACTGGTTCTCGGTAGACGGAAAGGAGAGGCAAAACGAAAAAGAAATCAAGAAAATCCGGCTCCTGTTTTAGCCCCCTCCTTGGCACGATCGCATTCTCGATCGAGAGAGAGCATAAGAACGATGCATTTTATTGAATTTGCCCATCCGTATTCCTCTTCTTCTATTCTCAAACCACCCCTTGACACGTCGTGCTTCTTGCTTCGTCCAAAGCGAAGCCGTATGATCGCCATCCCACGGGGGCGCCGGTTGTTCTGCGAGCACGCCCCCTTCTCCCTCCCCATTTGCTCTTCTTGCTCTTCTGGTAGCCTTCTCGTGGTGACCAGACGTCGCTTGCCCGTTTCTCGTGCCGCCGTCATGGCTCACATCGTCGTCAATCGGTATATAAGGTTGGGCCATTTACCCGGCCTCTCTGGGATTCTTCTTTTGTCTCTTTTTTTCTTTCTTTCTCCATAGCAAACCGAACAGTGCCAGTCTTTTTCTCTTCACCTTCTTTTTTTTCAGTCTTTACCAAGTTCTGTGAACTGCATTCTCTTCTCGTCACTCTTTCTACGTTTTGTGCGTCCACTTCTTACATTCATTGACACCGCGAGTTCGGTCTTTCTTCCCAACTGTTCCCTATTCATTCCTTTCTTGTCACCTTTTTCAAACGGCTCTCTACCGCATCATGTCTAAGACTCTCTTTGTCGCGGCCCTCGCGGCCCTCGCCGAGGCCCGCTTCGGCCAGGAGCAGGTCCCCGTGGCCGCCGTGGCCGCTCTGACCAACCGCGGCAAGCCGGGCGACGCCGGCACGCTCTCCGGCCAGGTGCCCGGCGTGCTCCTCGCCGGCGCCAACGCCTGCGCCAAGCTCACCCTGGCCGACTCCATCGTCACGACGCTCGGCAACTTCCCCGACGTGCTGGCGGCGGCGCTCGGCGTCGTGGGCGCCGAGAAGAACTTCAACCCCTTTGCCGTGTCGGTGCCGGCGCTGTGCTCGGACGCCACGCTGCCCGCGACCGAGGCCCTCCGCGGCGTCGTCCCGCTCGTCGACCCGGCCGTCACGGGCTCGGACGTCGAGAACGCCAACGCGGCGACGTCGCTCCAGACGCCCTTCAGCGCCGCCGGCCTGAGCGTCGCGGACGTGGCCGCGGCCAACGGCTTCAGCAACTTTACGACGCAGGCCGCCGACGGGACGGCCGGCGCGGCCGTCAGCGCCGGCGCCGCCGCGTCCAACGCCAGCGTGGCCAGCACTGCCTCTGTCGCTTCTTCCTCGGTCGCCTCCTCCGCCGCCGCCGCCGCCGCCACCGCCAGCGTCGATGCGGCCGGCGCCGCGTCCTCGTCGGGCGCCGCGGGCCCCGTGGTCAACGGCGTGCAGCAGTCGACCATCGCCGGGCTGGACTTTGGGCTCTGCGTGCCGACGATCAAGTTCGAGGCCGGCCTCGACGGCCGCAAGGACACCGAGTTCACGTTCCAGGCCATCGACCCGCTCGTCAACAAGGGCCAGGAGGAGGCGCTGAACCCCAACATCATCACGAACCGGGTGTGCGACCAGCTGACCAACGTGTGCAACGCCAACGCGGCGGCCAAGAGCGCGTGCGACGCGGCGCAGGCGCAGATCCAGTCGCTGGGCACCAAGGACGTGACGACGGCGGACGCGTGGAACACGGCGCTGGGCTTCGCCGGCACGAACACGAACCCGGACAACGCGCCGCAGGCGGGCCTGGTCGGGCACGACTAAGGGGTGTGCTGGAGGCGTACAGGTTTTCTTCCTCCTCTTTTTTCTGGACTTTCCTATTTCTCTGGCGTTTGGGGGGTAGAGGGTCGGGAATGGGCTGCTGCGGTGGGACCCTTTTTCGGTTGTACTTGTACGACGTTTCGGAGCGAGGTCGCTGTGCTTTGGATTTTCTTTCGACTTTTTCTTTCTCGTTTCCTTCTGGGTATTTCTTTTCCCTGGGCGTCTACTCGGAGGAGTTCAGGGGCTGCAGGGCGTTCTTTTCTTTTCTCTTTTCTTTTTTTAGCCATCTAGTAGGAACATAAAATAAAGTTCTCTTCTGGATGGAATCTACGCACGACTCCTAGACAGGATGTGGGCCTGTGACTCTGTGAGATGTCCAATATGAGAAACATCTCTGCGTCAGATGGCCACCAGGTAAAATTATATGCTCCTCTATCCACGCAGGTGGACCAGCCTGCGCGCCTCGGCCTCGTCGCGCGCGCGTGTGAGCCCTTCGATGGCCGCGCAGAGGGGCAGCAGCGCCGCCGCCTCGCTGTACTTGCGGCCGATCACCGAGACGCCGTACGGCACGTTGGGCCCCGTGGAGACCAGCCGCCCCGTGTCGTTGTGCTTGACGGATGCGTCGGCGCGGCGGTACCCGAGCGGGACGGTGATCTGCGGGTGGCCCTCGCAGGCGGCGAAGTAGTTGGCCGCGCCGGCGCTGGTGGGCAGCAGGAGGGCGTCGACGGGGTCGTGGCGGTTGGGGCCGTCGCGGTCGTCGCCTCCCAGCCCATCGAGCGCGCCCTGGATGCCGCCCGGTCCGGCAAAGTAGGCGGCATTGTCGCGGGCCGCCGCAAACGCGGGCGAGTCCCGCGTGACGCGCAGGGCCTGCTCGAGGCGCAGGACGTTGCGGCGGGGAGTGTCGTCCTGGGGCGATGCATCATTGTCGTCTTCAGGTGCCTTGTTCTGCTCCGCCTTCTCTTCCGCCTTCTCGTCCGTCTTCTCTTCCGCCTTCTCGTCCACCTTCTCGTCCAACTTTTCCTCCGTCTCCCCGTACTCCTCTCCAGGCGTCGTCCTTAGAAAAGTGCATAGCGTCTCCAGGCTGTCGATGCGTTGCGGGTTGGCCGTCAGCGAGGCCAGGTAGGCGGGGAAGGCGTCGTGGAGCTCGCCGGCCATGTAGTTGGTCTTCTCCTCGAGCGACAGCGCGCCGAAGCGCTCGAGGCCGGGCAGCGCGCAGTCGACAATGGTGGCGCCGTGCTGCTCGCGCAGCGGCGCGACGACGCGGGTCTCGAAGGCGTCGAGGATCTCCTTCTTGACGCCCCGGAGCGCGTCGCGCGGGATACCGAGACGCAGGGTGCCGATCTGCTGCAGGCTGGCTGCGCGGTAGTCCGGGACGGCGTCAAAGGGGATCTCGGCCGTCTTGGCGTCGTGGGGGTCGCGGCCGGCCATGACGGTCAGCATGGCCGCCGCGTCGGCCACGGTGCGCGCGAGCGGGCCTGGCGTGTCCTGCTGCGGCGAGATGGGCACGACGGCGTCGCGCGACACGAGGCCCGTCGTGGGCTTGAGCCCGACGACGGCGTTCTGCGTGGCCGGGCTGATGATGCTGCCTGACGTCTCGGTCCCGACGGCGAGCACGCAGAAGCCCATGTCGACGGCCACGGCGGCGCCGCTGCTGCTGCCCGACGGGTCCTGGAGCGGGTGGTAGGCGCCGTAGGTCTGGCCGCCGCGGGCGCTCCAGCCGCTGTCGGACGGCCGCGAGCGGAAGTTGGCCCACTCGGAGCAGTTGGTGGTGCCCAGCAGGACGCAGCCGGCGGCGCGCAGGCGCGTAATGGCCGGGTTCTCGCGGAGGGGCTTGGCGCCCAGCAGGGCCAGCGAGCCGGCGGAGGCCTCGAGGTGCGGCTCGTGGGTGGCGACGTTGTCCTTGACCAAGACGGGGACGCCATGGAGGAGGCTGGACCGGGGGGGGGGCTGTCAGCAATGAGCTCATTCTGCTCTCGCTTCTTCTGCTTCTCGCTTATGCGCTTATGCGCTCAGTCGCACAGTCGCACAGCGCGCAGCGCACAGGCTCACCTTCGGCGGCTCGCCGTCAGGAGTTCGGCATCGAGCTCACGCGCGACGTCGAGCGCGCGCGGGTTCAGCTGCAGCACGGCGCGCAGGCCGGTGTCGAAGCGGGCGATCTGGTCGAGGTGGGCCTGGACCAGCTGGACGACGGTGAAGGCATGGCGGTCGAGGCCGGCGGCGATGTCGGCAAGGGTCAGGGCCTTGAGGGATGGGATGGCGGAGGGTGAGGGCAGAGGAGGAGATGAAGCAGAAGCGATGCCGGCCATGGCGCGGGTGTCGATGTCGTCGATGGCGTCGATGGCGATGTCGTGCTAGGCTCCTCGTGTGGTGCAGTCGCTCTGTGCGCCGACGCACTCGGAAAGTGGCGAGAAGAGAGAGAGAGAGTTTCCGAGACGCGACGACGGGCAGAGAGACGGAGGGACAGATGGGAGGAAATCACACAGACAGCAGACGGCAGACTGCAACGTCGGCACTTGTCCTGCCGTGCGACCGCAATGCGGCGGCAGCTAGCCTTTTTAGTGGCTTGGACGGAGCCTGAGAACGCAGCTGGCGATGACCGTGCTACTCTCGTCACCCTTGATCTCGGCCGTGCGACCGGGGGAGAGCCGAGAGGTGAATTGAGAGGTGAATTGAGAGGCGAATCGACAGGTGGATGGATGTTGTTGGCTGGCGTCTGAGGGTCATTTTCGTTTCGCTTCTTTTTCCTTTCTTTTTTTTTTTTCTTTTTTAAAAAAAAGAAAACAAATTTGTAGTTTCCCCATTTTTCTTTCCCTCTTCTTTTTCCTGTCTTTCTTTTCTTCACTGCCCCTTCACTTTCATTTTAATTAGTTCTATTTTATCTACCGTCTCATTATTTTCGTCTTCACGTTGATTTCTGTCCTTGTCCTTCAGATCTCCATGTGAACAACAGCGAGGGAAAAAGAAAAGGCCGCTGTCGCAGAAATGCATCGCGATCGACAGGCCAATATCGACGACCCTTCCTCTGAGAACATATCGACGTCACATGCTCATAATCTCTCTCGAACTCACTCCCGATCTACTTGCTCTTTCTGCTCTTCGTTCTCGTCCCGCCCTCTTTGCTCTTCCTCTCCCGACGCTCTTCCGGGCTGCCTCGGAAACCACCGCGTACAAAGATGACTGGCTGGCGAGCACAGCATCTGCGAGACGACGAGACAACGAGGCAGCAGGACAGCGCACGGCCGGGCAGCGGCTGCCTCGAGACGAGGAGACGGGACCATGCGTTGCCTGAGTCGAGGCGGCCAGCACCTGCTGCTGCCCCTTCTCTGGCCTTTTCTTGGCCTGCCAACTGCTCTGTCTCGCCTCGGCCATAAACAGACTCTCGTACTCAGTTTCTTTTGTTCTCTTCTGTCTGGCATCACCGTCTGTGTCGACTACCACACTGCTCTGCTCTCTTTGTCTCCCCATTCCTGCCTGCCTTGACCATGGACGCCAAAGCTGCCCCGACCAACACCCCCTGCCGCCTGGCCATCAGCACCATGTCGCTCGGCCAGGCCCACGCTGGCCACACGCTGGAGCACCGGCTGGACCTGGCCCGGCAGCACGGCTACGAGGGCGTCGAGCTGTTCTTTGACGACCTCGAGGGCCTGGCCCGCTCGCTGCCGGCTGTGTCGTCCGACGACGGCACTTCTGGCACCACCGACGGCCGGCTCCTGCGCGCCGCGGCCCTGGCTCGCGACCTGTGCGACCAGCGCGGACTCGCCGTCATCTGCCTGCAGCCCTTCCGCCACTACGAGGGCCTGCTGAGCCGGGCCGAGCGCGCCGCGCGCCTCGACGAGCTGCGCCTCTGGTGCCGCCTGGCCGCCGCGCTGCGCACCGACCTGATCCTGGTCCCGTCCAGCTTCCTCCCCGCCGCCCGCCTCGCCGACGACATCGCCGTGCTCGTGCAGGACCTGCGCGGCGCCGCCGACGTCTCCGCCGCCGCGCGCCCGCCCGTGCGCCTCTGCTACGAGGCGCTGGCCTGGGGCACGCGCGTCGACACGTGGCAGGCCAGCTGGGACCTCGTGCGGCGCGCCGGCCGCGCCAACCTGGGCCTCTGCCTCGACACCTTCAACATGGCCGCGCGCGTCTACGCCGACCCGGCCGTCGCGGGCGGCGTGCTGCCCGACGGCGCCGCCGCGATGGAGGCGTCGCTGCGGGCGCTCGTGCAGGGGCCGGCGGCCGTGGACGTCCGCAAGCTCTTCCTCGTGCAGATCGCCGACGGCGCGCGCCTGGACGCGCCGCTGCGGGCCGGCCACCCGCTGTATGACGCTGCCAACGCCGCCAGCACTGACGGCTGGGCTCTGCCCCCCCGCCTGGTGTGGTCGCGCAACCACCGGCTGTTCTACGGCGAGGCCAGCCGCGGTGCGTACCTGCCGGTGCGGCGCATCGCGGAGGCCATCTTCGGCGGCCTGGGGTACCGCGGCTGGGTCAGCTTCGAGCTGTTCAACCGGCGCATGGGCGACACGGACGCGGGCGTGCCGGCGGAGCTGGCGCAGCGCGGCGCCGACGCCTGGGCGAAGCTGGTGCGCGACCTGGGCCTGCCCACGGGCGGAGGCGACCAGGAAGAAGGCGACCAGGGGGGAAGCGACCAGGACGGAGGCGACAAGGACGGAGGCGCTCAGGACGTCGACGGCGGGCCGCCGCGGTACAGGTCGTTTGCGCGCAAGTGTCTGGATCTCTGCGGCTGGATGCGCGCCCGATTCCAGGGCGAAGGGCGGGCGAAGGGCGGGAAGCCGAGTCACCAAGGATGACAATAGAAAGGATGAAAACAGATGTAGACTATTGCCGCGACGAGAACAATAGCATTGTTAAGACGACTGGCGGCTGGGCCTGCTGCGTGCTGGGCCGTCGATCCCTGTAGCATGTGTCCCTGCTGCCGACCCGGCCAGCTGGTACAACGACGATCCCAACAGACAGACACCACCCGCGGCACGGGCGGCAGACGGCCTGGCCAACCGCGGCACCCCCTATTCCCCAGTCTCGGGACGCATTTCGTCAGCTGGTGTTTCTTCGGCAGGGTTCGTTGGAGGCGGAAACAGGAAGCACCCCCGGCGTCTTCCAACGACAATACGAGTCCTCGTACGTAGATGCAATGATGCACTGTCGTTTCCGTAATGACACCGCGTAGGGGGGAACTGACTGATAGAGACGAAATATCAATTAAGGTCCACCTGCGGTCGGGCTGTTACTCTGTTGGGACTGGAGGCCGCACGCACGCAATAGTACGAGTAAGATGCAGCGGTGCGAGCCAGCTGGGCCTAACGGTTCCGGGCATAGCTCTCAGGAGGTGCAGAAACGCGGAAGACACGGATGCAGGCAGCACAGGCGAGCAGAAAAGAGAGCAAACGAGCAAGATGAGAAAAGCGAGCTGAGGGCGCTGGGGTGGCACACTGTCTCGCCGCCGTCTCTGCGCCGTCTCTGTCCTTGCCATGCCCTCGCTCTCTGCCCGGTTTCAGAACAGACACGACGCGACGCAGTCCTGCTTACCGCTCTGCTGAGCCGACCGCCATCCATGGACTGGACAAGGACCGGCCCACCCGCCAGGGGAAGCGATGCTGTCCAGAGCGGGAATACAGAGACTCCTCCCCCACCTCCACGACGCCATTCGGCCCTTGGCACACCTAGGCCAGCACGCTTGTCTAACGCCATTTGTGCCGCCGTCTCAGCAGAGGAGGGGGGGGGGGAGGGGATGGCCCGGCCAGCGCAGCTCAAGTTCGGTGTGCTTCCAATGGATACCACGCTGGGGTCGAAAAGGAGGGAGGCTAGGAGGGATTTTCGGGACTGCCCACCTCTGCTGTCTGGGTCTGTGCCAGCGGAGACGTTGTTTCGTCGGGGTCCGGTGAGAGACCTTCTTCTGTGGACGATCGACGCGCAAGAAAGCTGGTCTCCCCATTCTCTACGGAGTATAGAAGATCCCCGTCCCCACCCCCTTCGTCTCCTCTGGGATCTTCGTCTCCGTATTCCGCATTAATCGAGACCGCTGGTCCCGGTTTGGCACCCCCCACCGCATCCGTCATGTCCGTGTATACGCTCAACCACAGCGAGCTGCCCGCCGAGATCGCCCGGCTCGAGTGGCAGCACAGCAACCTGCTCGTGCCCGTCATGGGCAACTGCCTCGTGCCGCCCGAGGTCGAGGCCCACCTCAAGGACCGCGCGTCCGCGGCCGGCGGCGCCGTGGCCGTCGCCGACGTCGGTACGGGCACGGGCGTCTGGCTCGCCGACCTCGCGTCGTCGCTGCCGCCCGCCGCCCGCCTCGACGGCTTCGACTACGACACCACCAAGTTCCGCCCCCCCCCCCCCCCCACCCCCCACCCCCCCCCCCCCCCCCCCCCCCCCCCCCCCCCCCAACCCCCCCCCCCCCCCCCCCCCCCCCCCCCCGGGGGGGGGGGTGAGGTAATCGTCAACGCCGCTCCGTCCGCCCTCCCAATTACGCCCCGTTCTCCATCACACCCGCT